>JACM01057994.1:0-17888 GCA_000787095.1 Periophthalmodon schlosseri | reverse complement strand
GAGACATAGATCTGAGTGTCATCTGCGCAGTTGTGGTAGGACAAGTTACTGCTGCGTATTAACTAGCCTAACGCCACCACATACGCTCAAATATATGGGAAAAATCACGTACAGGCCCTTTAAGAGAGTCTAAGTCTAACAATACACCATTAATTGCTTCGTCCAGAGCTGCAGTTCTATACAATTTAAAGTTCAGGTGCACCACATGGCCTCTGTCTCACCTTTCCTTGCAAAATATAGCCATCACCAAGAAGCAGACAGGTCATTTTGTGCAGAAAATTAAGGTCTATACCACACATATTCAAACAAAACTAATTTTATGTCTAGGTGCCAGGGGTCAGAAAAATGACTATATTTCAAATGGCTGAATATGGAAATATCACACATGAACTAAAAAAAATCTAAAGCAATGAGGATTACACTGTAAACTTGGAGCTTTAGAAGATGTGGTTGTCGGTTGAATCCCGGTTGGTGAGGTATTTCCAATATGCAGCCACTAATCTTAATAGTATCTTAAGGGATTGTAGGCTCACTGAAATTCCTCTGCTATTGTCCACTATAGAGGCTTATAAGGCCACAGTGTTATGTCAAAGCACCGGACGACAGGTACTAAAGGCGTCTGATAAGGCTGGTCGGGATTAAGGTGGGTTACAGGCCGCTAGCATATTCCCTTTGGATTTGGTTGGTTACAAATATTTCAGGAAAAAAAGTCAAAATAGATAAATAGAAGTCAATTATTCTATGTTATAATGTTGTTTCCTCATCGCAAACAGACCTGGAGTTGTGTTTTGTTTCATTCACACATGTTTAACACACAAACCCTGCAGATTTAAGCTGAGTTCTTCTCTCAAACAGAAAACACTCTGTTCCACCTTGTGATGTCATGTGGTAATACAGGAAGTGCTCCACTCCATTTGTGTGTATAATAAAATATACTTATAAATAGGTCTTCTTTCGTACATGCATGATAAGTGAGTTTTGTTTTTGTCTGTAAATACATTTTCTGCCATCTTGTATTCTATATGTTAAGAGGGTAAAGCAAAATAAGTGGTAAACTTCAGCCTAAACCTCTTCGGTCTGTAGAAAAACTGAAGTCTTATGTGTTGTTTTTGTGTTATTCATGAATCAATGTAACATGATTAACTAACTACACCTTCACTAGAATCATTTGGATGATTTCAGCCCTGGAATTGCCCATCTCCACTGAACTAAAGGCTAAAAGTAGCTTGAAAACTACCGCTTCATGACATCATAAGGTGAAACAGAGCATTTTGAGCTTTGGAGATGTAGACGGACTAATAAAGCAGCGTTACTCAAACATGTGTGAATAAAAAAAAACCCACAAAACACAACTCCAGGTATGATTTTGAGGAGGTAACAACAATATAACATGGCTTAAAGCTCACCAGAGTCAATGTTGCGTAATATAAGACCTTTAATTAAATTGATGATTGCCCCACTTCTGTTGGTCGAGGGGGACCGCCACCTCAGACCAGCTGACACCAGCCTCATCACTCCCCTCATCAGGACAAAGCACCGGACCTCGGGGGAATGAGCCTTTGCTGCCCCTGCCTCCAACCCCGCCCCCACCCCCGCTCCCCCCGGAACTCACTCCCACAACCCATCAGGAACTCGGACTTACTGCAACGCTTCAAAACACTACAAAAAACTCACCTGTTTAATCTGACATTCCCCCCACGAGTTCTGGCGTTTTCTTATTGTTTGTAAAGCGTCTATTATTGTCCAAAAAGCACTATATAAATCTGATGTATTATTCATATCTGATGTATTATTAATATCATTATTAATACTAAAGTGTCACATCTGCAACCCAAGTCCAACCAGGAAATTTTAAAATTCCCCAACCTTGTCAAATTATAGGGAAAACTAACCGAGATTTTAAAAATATATTTTTAAAAACTGTTCTTTTTTCAGTTAAATTAGTCTAACTTGTCAAATGGTACACAGCATTTACCACGGTCAAGAGAGAAATCTAATGCTTTCCAAGGAGACCAAGCGGTAACACCACCAAGTTACAGGTCAGATCTGTGGAGAGGTGACAGAGGGTGGGCAGTTCATTGATGTAAAGTTACACTGATCACCTTTAAAGAACATATATAATGCAAAATTCACTTTTTTGAGCATTTAACCATGTTCACAAACGTCCCCTCATCAAAAACATGGAGTTGTCTGTTTGCTTCATTCACATTAATCCAAAGTCATCTTCTCTGAGCACTCAAACATGCTCAGTTTGCATTTTGCCCATTTAGTTGCGTCATAGATAAAACTCCTTCTTCTTCTGCGCAGTTTTTAACACACAAACCATCACCGAACCCATTCTACTGTCAGATTGTGTTTAAAAACGAACGCACGGCTCTTTTAGCATAGCATTCACTGGGATAAGAACTTCATTTGGTCACTTTGCCACTGTTCACTCCCGTTGCTGACAGCAGAGGGAGCTCCAGTGCCTACACGCCTCATTGGAAACAGAGATGTAGTTTATAAAGTATATTTTCAAAACACACACATTATTTTAACTCAGAAAATGTGAAATACTTATTCCAAAGTGACCAACGCATGTTTTAAAGCCACTAGAACGCATCATTTGTGTTATTTAAATCAATCAAAATCAATCAATATGAAATAAATAAATAACAAACCCAATCCTAACTCTGTCCTATTTTCTGAGCCGAAATTGCATCAGCCATCGTGGAATTCCAGCTGCCACCGGCTCAAAGCCTCTTAGCCCCGTAGCCACTTTATCTTAAGGTGGATTGATGTGTGAACCAATGCGATGGTACACTCCCTGCATGTGGCGCTAACACATCCTGCGCCGCCATCATACCTTATTACCTCTGTGTGCTCCGCTGGTCACTTCTCCCTCACCAAAGTGGCCCACTACCTTTCATCAATCATGGTCAACTAGCTCTATGCGCTGTGCAGGCTCTGTGGGGGTAGAGAGCATCTGGGGAGAGACTAATGTAAGCCAGACACAGCGGCGTTTATATAGGCCCTGTTTGCACATCACTTTGATTTGTATTACTATATGTTTGGAAACGCAAGGACTAAACACGTTCTTTTCAATAGCGGGTTTTCACCTAATACTGTGGAGGGATGGAGGCAGTAGGCGTAAAGGTTCTATTTTACACAAAACTGACACGTTATAACGCTGTTACCTCCTCGAAAACAGACCTGGAGTTGTGTTTTGTTTCATTCACGCATGTCTGAGTAACACTTTATTATTAGTCTGTCTACATCTCCAAAGCGCAAAATGCTTTCTTCCACCTTGTGATGTCAGGAAGCGGTAGTTTTCAAGTTAACAGCTCCTTTTACCTTTAGTTCAGTAGAGATTAGCAAGAGCTGAAATCATCCAAATGATTCTAGTGAAGGTGTATGGCGTTTGAAAACACAGTGGAGCACTTCCTGTATCTGGTAAGGTTTACTTTATTTGTCGTCTGCGTTTGACCCATCCCTCAGTGCCACCGGGGCACCTCTCATCTCCGTGATCTTGTTGCTAGTCTTGGTCAGGACTCTTCGCTGGAGGATTTGTCCTATAGTGCATGTTTTGGGTTGATGAGGGAAACCCATTTATAGTCAGGTTATTATTACCCATTGGAGAACAATATTGTAGTAATATAATGCAGTTAAGTGAAAGAGCGTGTACACATTTTTTTCTTCATGTATTTGAGCATGTATTTGTCTTGCACCAGTACAGATATAATGTATGAGCAGCTCTTGAGGTCAAAATAAGTCCACTGTGTAACGTCTGCTTCCAATTATAAGTGTTTTACTGTCCAGTAAGTAAAAAGTGTGCCTTAGCATGCTAGTTTTAATTAGCTATGACAAAACAAAACAAAAAAAGTTGTGAAAAGCACTTAGATACTCATTGCACGAATAATTAGGATGCTCAGAATGCATAAGGTAGGTGAGGAATAACTTTGGACAACTACAAACTGTTTAAAATGAACTAGTGCTGACAGACAGCAAAAATAATTTAAGTAATAATTAAAGTATTAAAATAAAATTGTGTCATTTTGTGAGAAAGGTGTGAGAAATTGGATTTTTTACTACATACAATACATATTATAATAATTTAATGCAGTTTTTAAATTACTCGATTAATATTAACCTTAGGCAAAGCTTCTCACTACGCCACTATTAATTCACATTCCCAGAAAGCAGCCACGTCTGCCCTGGGGCTGACTGACAAAAATGTGACTCTGCAACCATCGCTCACGCACACATTCGCACATGTAATTTATTAGATTAGATTAGAAGTGTCTCGCTCAAGGACACAACAATAGTGTCAACTGATCAGAGCAAGGATCTAAATGTATTTATGTCCATCCCACTGCCTTTTAAAGGAGGCATATTATGCAAAATCAACTTTTTCTTTTGCTTTTAACATTGCTATAACTGTTTCCCCTTCTCATTTACCCTCTCAAAGTATTTAGAGACATTCAAAACATTCAAAACGTCATTGCCCCGATCTATCTGTTTTCAACGCTACTGACACACACTCACTGCTCTTTACGTACTCAGCTCCCCAATTTTATTTTCATAATCGGTGATCCACGTAGGATTCGGCAGCGTCGCGTAGCCATTTTGACACAAATGAGAAAAACTGCTGGTCGCTAGCATGACGCGCAGTCGTCCACACAGGAGATTCCGACAGCACGCGGCACCGTAAAGGGTCGGGCGGGAATCGGCTCCCGGTACCTCAACGGGCACTGCAATTTCCCAACGCGGATTTCTGCTGACCTGCTTCCTTTAGATCAATATTGTGATTTAAAACGTCCAACATAGAACATAATGATCCACGGGTGTCAGATTTGAACTATACAGCAGATAAATACACGATATTTTTCATTCATTTTAATTCTAACCTATTTTTGCCTTCATCACATCACATGAAAATCAGCCTATACGTATCACCAGCGCCTTCTTATCGTCACATTTCCCACACAAGCACATGCCAGCGCATCCAACGCTCCATCTTCAGAGCTGTCAATTTATCTGAACATCATGGCCGAATCAATCTTGATGAAGTGATTGACCTTGAATGAGACAATCCGGGCGCGGCTGTACCACCTCCCGTTCCCTGCTCCCGGGGCCGATGCTGTGCTCTGGTTGTGTGTCATTTGTGTGAAGAGGTTTGGGGACAATCAAGTGGCTGCTGGGGGTTAGAGGCTGCGGTGGATGGCCTATTTTAGATTGCAGAGAGCTGTTGTGGTGAGCAGGCATTTTCCATAGAAGCGATGGGAAGGCATTTCTGAAACTGTACACCAATAGCGAGATACAAAACGGCTATAGTTGTCGAAATGGTCACGTAGAATTGAAGCGTATAATAAACGTATCTGAACGTCGCAATAATAACCTGTCTTGGATTTTTTTTTTTTTTTAATTATTAGGCTGCGTAATAATGGCAGTGTAATAATGTAAGCTTTAAAATAAGGTTAATTGTAAACAGTACAAAGTAAAGTCAAAAAACACATATGGTTTTAAATTTTGGAAATTTAAAAAAACAAATATTATGCATTATTTTTAGTGTTATTGGCTTTTAATCATATACTTGAGTATCTTTGCGTTAGCATTTCATGTTTTAGAACTTAGAAAATGGCTATCTTCTTTCAAAAGACACCTCGTTTCTATAATATTTCTAAAATACTGGGAACTGGAGTTAGTTAGTTGGCAGTACGGGGAATTACTAATGAGTAAATAAGCCACAACTAGCGTTAGCAACTGTTTTCAACAAGCTAACGGAAGCGCGCAGTTTCGATGAACACGATTTGACGACAGAAATGCTCATATCATTTTGATTTATGGACTTAAAAACAGCACAGGGGACCTCCGGACTTTTACCTGTGACGCCACAAAACTGGGAAATTCAAATTTGCGTATTTTTATGGGGCTCAGAGGGAGCGGAGTTACTAAACAGGATTCATCAAACAAGTGAGAATAAAGCAAAAAAACAACTCCAGGTATTTTTTTTTTTTTAATAAGGTAACAATATTGTAGCATTATAGCATGAGTTAAAAGCTCAGAAATGTCAGTTTTGTACAATACGCGTTCTTCAACATAAAGTCTGACGAAAATTGTTCAGAAAGAAAAAAAAAATAACACTAGAAAACTATTCATTCAAAATATCACTTAATTTACAAATGCCAGCATAGTTAGACTTGAGTAATTCTAGCTTCAGTCTCACAAAACCAAGGTATTGTTAGTCTATTTTTCACAATTCAGAAAACATTGTTCAGCTGAAGGTCGGTATCCGCCTCCTGGATTTCTAAATGTTCCCAGTCCCACCTCTCGGTACCTCCGCGTCTCCAAGACACTTCAATATATTTGCTAATAACTTGTTTCTTGCTGCTTTTCTGTCATCGATCCAACCAGACATCTTGGATAAAACCCACTCTCTCAGGGGGGAGTTACAAGAATTTCTTCACAATGCCAATTACCAAATGGAAGTGGTCCAAGCAAAACAAGAAAAGCTTTTTATTACCGTCCCATTATCAGTAAACCACAACAGTTTGCTTGGATTAGCGCTGGTTAGCTGTGATTAATCGAAGCCAGATGTTGCTGTATTAATCAAATGTGGGCTGGGCGCTATAAGGTTAACGACTCAGGCTAATGATTCGTTTGTGATGAAGTGGTTTTTAACTGGATGATGAAGCAAAAGGTAAAAGGGATTAGTCCAATGTGGTTGATATTAATGTGGATGGGCAATTTTGCAAAATAAAGCCAAGTCTGTTCAAATGGGATGGTAAAGATTGGTAAGATAATGAAAATTTAAAATCCCACACAGAATTTCCAAAAATGAGTCACTTTGTAATATTTGAGGCTATTTTCAATTCCAAGCAGAAAATCCACAAATATTGAACCTTATTCTTTTTGTTCAGGGACTTGCCATATGCACTTACTCATTTTAAAGGTGCACTATGTAACTTCTCTGCCAGTGTATGCCACCTATAGACCGTATAAAGAAGCGGACTAAGTGAGTGTGACGTCACCCACAGCGTTCGGCTCCAGTCAAATGAAGCTCGTCGAGACTAGGGTCAAATTTGGAGCCGAGTTCCATATTTGGGATTCCGAGCTCGAGTGTCATATCAACCAAAGAGCCAATCCAGAGCAAAGCTGCGGACGGTAACGCCCCTTTCCGTCCGCAACACTGGTTTAGCAGGGAGCGGGCGCTTAGTAACGCTGTCAATCAAACCCGTTGCTAACGCTAGCGGGAGCCACCTCGACGAAAGAAGGCGCCTGATTGGTCTGTTATTAATGTTCATATCATGATTCACAGACAAAATAGTGAAATAACACACCAGGGTCATGTAGAGCGGGTTAATACGACAATTTATATAATAATAATAAAGCAATTTAAGACCAAAATGACGAGCCTGACAACAGCAGTTACAGAAAGAGGGGTGACAATTTTTCAATGTAAAGTCGAGCCAGAGTCGATGGCGTGTCCATGATCACTTCCTACTTAGAACGCGGTGGCTAGCAGGTTAGCTATGTCCATTTATATATCCAGTCTATGATGCTACCTGATTGTTTTTTTGGAGATGTTATTGCCTTGCCTGGAATGTTCCACAGCGCGGCTTTAGTCTTTTCAATCTCCACTGAGACAAGCAGGGGACACCGCTAGGGCCAGTAAAAGGTCAGATCTGTGGAGAGGTGACCCCGATCCCAGTAATGTAATGTTTTTCAAGGTGTTTTAAAACAATAAAAACACCTGTAATTGAATAAATGACAGGCAGATACATTTGATGCAATACTACGGCGCATTTCTACGATTGATTTTGTGAATTATATTATAAACAGGAACAAAGCTAATGGAATCCACAAAGTTAAGTGTGTTAAATACTTTTACCCTTTGTGATTCTGAAGTTTGTTTCTGCCTGATTTTGCTCATTTTAAAATCCCTTTTCAGGACATTCTACAAAATGAATCAGTTCGAAGGAAAGACTCATTCCATCACAGAGGAATTGGCTGCTGCTAATATTGGGACAGGAAATCTTCAGAGAGCTCCTCAAACCAGCAAAATGCTTCACCAGCAGAAATACCTGGGCTAATGCAATGCAAGGCAAGCCAGGTTTATTTATATACCGCAGGTCAAAGGCAGACTTGAAAAATAAAATGTGAATAAAGCACAAAATGATATGGACCCTTTTCAGTGTTTGGAGAACGCCTGTGTTCCAAATGCTGGTACTGTTCCATATGTTAATGTCCGGCATTTGGTTACGGGGCGGAGCTTGGCGTTCTATTTTTTCCCATATATTTTTTAAGCAACTGTTTATTTTTTACCTATACATTATTTCACTATCTAAGGACTAAGGTCAGGGTTAGGATTAGGGTTGGGTTTAGGAATAGTTCATTTGGTTTAGGGCTTTAGGACATGGGGCACTAAAATAGCCCTGTAACAAAATGCCGAATATTTAAGGAATCCCGACTCAACACCGGAGCAAACTATCACCAGAGCCTTGTTAGAAAACAGTACTACAGTATGACAGTTTCACGTAGATAATTGACATTAGCGTTGATAGCATACATCCAGTGGTGGATGAAGTACTCAATTTTGTTATTCAAGTAAAAGTACAGATACAGAGGCAAAAAGTTACTCAAAAGTAAAAGTAAATGCAATACATGAAACAAATCTACTTAAGTAAAGCTATTTAAGTACCTGTTTAAAAAGTTAAAATATTTCACAGAAGTGTTGTGTTAAATGTAGCGATACTGATTAAAAATGATACATATTTTGGTCGACAGGAACAATACAAATCAATTTCTGCATTTTTCTTATGAATTTTGTGTATTTATTTTTGTTTGCTCAAAGCCGAAGCTTGAGTCAAAATCACAAACATGGTAAAAATAACTCCTGAAATCATATGAAAAGTACTTTTTACTTTTCAGTCCAGTTCAAAAATGTAGTGGAGTAGAAAGCACAGATACTGCTCTCAAATGTAGTGAAGGAAAAGTAAAAAGTATCCACAGTAAAATTGACTTAAGTTAAATATAGATACCAAAAAGTTCTACTTAAATACAATGCTTTACTACTTGTACTTCATTACCTTCCACTACTGCATACACGCTAACGACCACGTAATAAACATGTCTTACACCTCTGTCGTCTGGTTCTAGGTCGTCTCCCTGCTGCAAAAATCATACTTCTGCCGTCGAAACATGTCAAGGTAGTACTTCACCTCTTATTATATTTGTCCGATATAGATGAAACTACAGCGCAAGACGATAAGATGAAAAAAAGAATCTTAGTTTTAAAGATATCTAAATATATGGAAAAAAGCATGAAACAAACAGTGTAGATGCAAGATTCAGTCAATACAAAAGTACAAGAGGAAAAAAAAAACACAGCAGAGTGGGCAGTAGTTTGGGGAACTTTTGGTGTTAGTGAAAATGAAAACTATGCACTAAAGTTTCACTAACTCTACAAGAAAACTGCGAGAAGGAATGACTCACAACTTGAACTTTTTCTCAGAATCTGGTGGATTGGCCATACACGCCCCCATATAGCCGTCTACCGTGAGACTGACTTTTACTTTTTTGGAATCAATTTTTAGCCAGAATATAGAGTTTATAAACCCGTTTCACAACTTTCAAAGGCCAGAGCGTAGTTTTGCCATCACAGTAAAGCTAACAACTAGCATGCTAACCACACATAGAATGTATCGCTAATGGGGCAAGACAAATGTTCCTCACATACATGGAAAAAAACACAATACAGTATTAGAAACTGATACTTGTAGACCTGTCATGATAACTCATTTTGAAGTGCGATATATTGTTAAAGTAAATGTAGATGATAAATGACGTGACCGGTCTACAGTGATAGACTCAAGTAAAAGTATCACATCAAAAAATCAACTTAAGTAAAAGTATTTAAGTACCTGTTTAAACATGTTCTTTAAGAGTCTGAATTTTTCTTATGGATTTTGTGCGTTTATTTTTGTTTTCTCAAAGGCGAAGCTTGAACTTGAAAACTTTAGTCAGGATCTTACCACGAACATGGTAAAAATAACCCCTCAAATCATGCGAAAAGTACTTTTTACATTTCAGTCCAGTTAAAAAATGTAGTGGAGTAGAAAGTACAGATACTGCTCTCAAGTGTAATGAAGTAAAAGTAAAAAGTATCCATTGTAAAATGTACAGATACCTAAAAATTCCTCTTAAGTACAGTACTTTATCTAGTTGCATTGTATATTCATTGTATTTAGCCAAGAGAGAATACTCCACATAAAAACAGACTTGTGAAGTGTAGTTTAAAGTTGCACTCTGTTACTTTTTCTAGCGATGGATCGGCCACCTGCTTGTTTCCATGGAGATGTTATTACTTTGCCTGAATTGTTCTGTATTATGGTATTAAACTTCAAGACGTCTATCTATAGCAGTTTTTCCAATTGCAGTTATTTTAATTACTAAAACAAAACTCTCAAAACATGCACTTTCACTGTGAGTGGGGTCTCCTCTCCACAGATCTGACCTATTTTGGCGCGGTGGCATCAGTACTTTTTCGAGCGATGGACTGGCCACCTGCTTGTTTCCATGGAGATGTTACTGCGTCGCCTGATTTGTTTTATATTATGGTATTAGACTTCAAAACTTGCTTGACATGGAGATAAAGGCCATACTATGGAACATTCCGGGCAGAACAATAACATTTTCATGAAGACGAGATGGTGCCGGACCAATATGGTCCAATATAGATGCATAAATGTCCAAATATGGCAACCAAACTTTTCAACACAAAAACACCCAAAAGTTTCAAGACATGCAATTCAAACAATGACTCAAGTGCGCTACATCTATATCCTTATTTGGCAACCCCATGGACCTACTCAGACACATGTGCAGTAAATAGTCATCCACTGGTTGCCACGTAGCTCCACACTCTCTTCAAACCTCCCTGGCTATTGTCTATAATAAACCCAAGTTACAAAAATATCTCTAACTTCCTCCGTGTGATGCCGCTAACTTTCGGTGTCTGCCTCTCGGAATAGCACCTCCGTCAGATTCGCAGCTTTTTTTTTTTTTTTTTTGGAATTGATAGGATTTAATGAGCTCACAGATGTGTGAAGAAGTCTGCCGTTTTTTTGGGGTTTTTTTTGCTCTCTCTGTCACACGAAAATAAAGCAGCGTATGACTCCCACACCTCCTGAAATAGTCTCCGGAGCCATGTCTGGTTGCCCGGAGAAACGGCTATTATATTTACTGTCTTAATAAAAAGGAGGACGGTTTTGATTTTAAATTTCACAAACTTGACCTAAATGTGTCCGCAGATATGACGTAAACATGCTCATCGAAGCAATCACTGATAACAAATGCAATGCTGATGATTTATTCTTAATTACAAAAACATTATGTCCCATTTATTTATGTTATAATTTGGTGTCTTGGTTCTCAAGACGATTATCTATTCATAAAGCAGAATGAGCCTCGGATGAGTCTCTCATTTGCGTTGCCAGTTTCAATTCTAAAATCCAGTTGTTTAAACCTAAAATGCCTCGCTCTGATCTGAATGGCCACTATTTAAACCCTAGAATCTGCAGCCAATCATGAATCAGTGCTAGTGCGGCCTCTGCAGCTCAGTGAGTGAACTCTAGAGGCTGTGGCTTGTCCTTATATTGAGAACGACAAAAACTCATGTGTCTTGAACTCTTTCTCCAAACGGATGCGCATTAGTCCTGGACACATCTGCAGCTGCCCGTCCATGGGAGTGGATCTCTCCTTCCTGTGGTTCTTCCTGGAGCCGTCCATGGGAGTGGATCTCTCCTTCACTGTGGTTCTCCTGGAGGTTTCTCTTTTTCCCACTGGGTTTTTTGAGTTTTTCCTCGCCGAGAAGGAGGGTCTAAGGACAGGGGGCGCTCTGGGACAGTTCTCCATTTGCTTGTTTTCTGTTGATTAATTTTCTTGTCTGTTTCTCTTTCATTTTGAGTTTCTAACTTTCTGTTGGTTAAATCAATTCTCATGTTCAGACCTAAGGCGACTGCTGTTGTGATTTTGGGCTTTACAAAAATAAATTGAATCGAATTGAATTGTAGTACCTCTTTTCAAACTGTAAAAGTGCCGGTACATATAGATCTTTTAAAACTGGGGGAAGTGGATGTCAGATAAGTGGTCTTTTGTGATATACTTGCATAGTTAAAAGCGCTTTCATGCAGTTTATCTGATTCTGAAGGATATGGATAAGAAATTGCTAGTTTAAAGGTGCACTATGTAACTTTTATGGTAGATGGTACACCACCTGCTTGTCTCCATGGAGATGTTATTGCTTTGCTGAGAATGCTCCACAGTATGGTATTATCCTCATCCATGTCCATTATCCATGGAGACAAGTCAGTTGAGCCACCAGGTCAAGTTACAGGTCACATCTGTGGAGAGATAAGCCTGATGTTTCTCAATGTATTTTTGAGCAATAAAAACACCTGTAATTAAATAAATGCCAGTGTTTATAGATATAAAGTTTTAAACCCTATTGTGGAACATTCCGGACGAAGCAATAACATGTCAACGGGACAAGAAGAAAAGTTACATAGTACATCTACAGGAACTGCATGTACCTGCACCTTTTTAAATAGGTACTACAAACACAGCTGAACCCGGGTTGCCAGAGCCTACACCTGCAGGTACCTTTCATGTGAAAAGCTCAGAACCTCCATAATCCACTCTGAGCTGCAGAGGCTGCACTAGCATTGATTCATGATTGGCTGCAGGTGCTGGGGTCAAGGTAGTGATTCAAATCAGAAACATTTCAGGTTTAAACCAACTGGACTTTAGCACTGAAAGTTTAACTCAGTTTTACAAATTTCTGAAGAAAAATATTGCTCCTTTAGTAATTTATTTTTTTCTTTCCAGATGAAAAATATCTTTTAAATTCAGAGACTCAAAAGATGGAGAAATCTGCAGCGTTAGTCCAAATTTCCTCTTTCATCTGAGCCGCTGCCGCTTTTACAATCATTCAGGGCCAAAAAGCTTCATGGCAAAGGGCAAAGTAATAACTTATCAAAATGCAATACAAATATTCACAGGGCGCAAAGGGCACGCTGATGTATGGGCCGGACCAAGTTTCAACAGTTTTAGGTAAGCCATGAATACTTTTATTATGAAGACTTTTGGAGTAAATGTGGATTCCATTTCTCTCTAATGGGTGTGTTCATTAAATGTAATATGTAACATGCACTGCTAAAGATGCCAATACAATTAGAACTGACTTAAGGATGCCTCTATCCGTCATACAGACACATCTCACCATCTGATACCAGCTTTGTCATTTATAAAACATAACGTGGAACTCTTCCTAAAAGTGTAAGTACAGAAACTAAACACAAACTTCCATAAACTTTCTCAAAATGACTCACTTCTCATTCCTCTGAGCTCAGGTCCCTTCTGCCAGGACACAAAAAGTTTACCGTATTTGGACCAGACCACACATTTGGCCAGCCAGAACCACACGCTTTGACAAAACCCTATAAAGACGAGAGGATCTGGAACCGTATCCTGTCTCCACGATTCCAGAGGGTGTGATTGACAGGCGGATTAACCAATCAGAGACACAAGGTTTGTTTGTGTCCCAGGCTAGTCAGTATTCATCAAATAAGCAAAACAACATTGATGCTTTGTAAAAAAAAAAAAAAAAAAAAGGGAAAAAATGACAGAGGACTGTAAAAGTTATATATTTAGTTCTGAATGATACGAGAATTTGAGAAGTGATGTCATTCACATTTGAGAGACACATGATACACGTGAAGCAGCTGTGGTTGGACCGTACCACGTTAGGACGGAGGTTTGCACGTTCTGTGGTCCGGCTCCAGACCCTTCTGGATTCAAACAAAATGTAGAAGGAACTGGCTGGTCCGGCGACTCATTGTCGTGTCAAGATGTGTTGTTTTAGATCCCAAACTTGGAAATGTATGTACGTGTGCAACATTTGGCTGCAGGGCCCTTTTGGGTTTATTTGTCAGATCTGGCAACCCAAAGTGAGGAGCTCTTTCTGGTTGAATAATTGGCTTAAAAGCCAAAACAAACTCACAAACTCACAAGCGCTTTACATCAAGGAACCACTCACCCATTCACACACACACTCATACACCAGTGTAATATTGTGACGTCCATATTTCATTTGAGCTCATTTCCTTCATGCAGGAGGAGACAGATAGGAAACTGTTTTAAATTTGAAAAAAAAAACCACTGTTAGTGACACAAGCTGCTGCTGTCCCATCTTGCACACCTACACACAACCTTATACACGCTGTTGTCTGGAGGATACTGCAAAGATCTGGAGCCACGTCTGTTCTTTCAGAGGCAGTCGTTCACACACGCACCGTACAGTACTGACCACAGCCCTGTGTACTGTAGGGCCGTAATAAGTGCTGTTGTACTGAGGAGGACACGATGTGCTTCCTCTATAGCCCACAGACATCATGGTCTGATTGAAAACATTCCACGTCTTTGACATGCAGCAATGCAGAGAAGCCTGAGGTTACGTTAAACCCTGTCTGTACAGTGGAGCGCAGACCACTGCTTTAGTCTGTAATATGGAAACATGGATTTAAGTGGAGCAATATTAAAGCAGCTGGATCAGAGAATAAATAAATGAAAGATATTTTTGGTTTAGCTTTTAATTCAAACTTTTACCCGCCTTCAATGATTTGGATTTAGGATTATGTCATCTGGAACAGTCCAATCTTTAAATATTTTTAAAACTTTGTTGAAAACTCATTTGTTTGCACTGGCTTTTAACCCGAGCTGAGCGGGACTCTTGTATTGTATTGTACTTGTTGTGTTCTGCTGTATTTTTGCATGTTTTGTTTTATAAGATTGCACTCTATATTGTACAGCGCTTTCGGCAGCGGTGGTTGTTTTTAAATGTGCTTTATAAATACATTTGACTTGACTTATGTATTACTTCCTAGTTCTAGTCAGGACCCCCGCTGCTGCTCGGGTCCTGACTAGAACCAGGAAGTACTTGACACATGTGTCCTGTGCTCAGGTCTGTACTCCTGTGGGCTCAGAGAATAGACTTTAAAGCAGCTCTGCTTGTTACAAGTCTCTCCATGGACCAGCACCAAAGAACATCTCCCACATGTTAGAGCCACATGAACCATCTCACACTCTGAGGACTTCAGGGACCGGCCTCCTGCTGGTGCCCAGAACCAGGACTAAACCAGGACTAAACCAGGACTAAACCAGGACTAAACATGGGGAATCAGCGTTTCAGTTTTCTGCAGCTAAAACCTGGAACATTCTTCCTGAAGATGTGAGACAGGCCTCTACTTTGACAATGATTAAATCCAGGCTCAAAACGGTTCTTTTTAGCTGCTGTGACTGAAAGGTTTCTCCTTTAATGTTCATTTTATGATGATTATTTGTGATTATTTATGTTGTGATTTGTTGTATTGTGATTTTAATGTCTTTCTTATTCTGTAAAGCACTTTGAATTACTTTGTGCACGAATTGTGCTGTACAAATAAACTTGCCTTGTCTTGCCTTGTATTTTATTTGTATGTCTCATTTTAACTCTTGCATTTGTATTCTTACTATAGCCTATACAAGCTTTATGTTTGATTCTTCTTAATACAATCCGGATACTACTGAAGGAACAATGAGTTTTTCTTGCTCATTTGTTGCCAATTGTTTTATTGTGTGTGAAGAATATTTTTAAATGTATAAAAAGTGCTGTATAAATAAAAATTGAATGAATATGAAAAAAATCAATGATTACATAAATAAATACATCAATACATTCTAAGGCACCCAAGCATTCAAACCTTCACCCCACAGTAAAAAGGTCCAGGGTTTGAGTCCTGGGCGGATCATATTGCAGAATTGAAAGAAATTGAATAAAATGTAAAAAAAAAAAAAAAAAAAAAATCCCTTTGCGCTCCCTTAGAGATAGGGTGAGGAGCTCAGTCACATGGGAGGAGCTCAGAGTAGAGCCGCTGCTCCTCCACGTGGAGAGGAGTCAGCTGAGGTGGCCTGGATTCCTCCTGGACGCCTTACTGGGGAGGATGGCCTGGGAATGCTTTGAGGTCCCACCGGAGGAGCTGGAGGAAGTGTCTGGGCTGAGGGAAGTCCACAACCCGGCCCCAGATACAGTAGAAGAGGATGGATGTAGATTTTTTTTTTTTTTTTTTATATACATTTTTAACAAGTATCTCAAAAACATCTAAAATGTAATCTGGATCAAAGCCACGTTTCATCATTTTGTTCCTTGGCAAAATACTGAACTTTTGTGAAAATATATTGGCAGCACTTTTCTATTTATTTATAACATTTGTCACTTTTGTAAAAAATAAAAATATTGGCACAGAAACACCAAAAACTTTTGCCTTCGCCTGAAATCAATTGGGAGAAAACTCAAACTCCTGCCACCACCAAATATAGCGTCTGCTCCGGTTATCCAGCGAGGGCTTTGAGTGGCAGACCCGACGTCCAGGAAAAGGAAGGGAAAAGCATGGAAAAGTGTCGGAGCAGATGGTCCGTGTGGTTTAATGCCCGGGCCAAACTAAAGGCTTGCGCGTCCGATAAATCTCTGGGTTATAATCAGTGTTATGTAAACTGAGCCAGAGGAAAACGGTCTGTGTCTGCTTCTGCTGCTGCTGCTGCTGCTGCTGCTGCCTACACCACAGCAGAGGACAATCCAGACGCACACTGAGACAAACACCCGTAACCTGCACCGTGGAGGCAGCCGGGGGGAAACGCAGAGGCTTTTGTTTCAAACGGATGATAAAATGTGTGGTTTGAGGTGCAGTGTGTTTGGTGGCCACTAGAGGCTGACTTTTGTAATCAGTGAATCCATGGGCTTCAGAGTGGTGGGAAATTTGCACTGTTGTCATAGCGATTAACAATTCAAAACAAAATATTTTATCATTTTAATGGTAAAAAGCATGCAAACATGTTGACACCCATAAATACAAGTTTTGATTTTCACCATAGTAATGGTTTGGTAATTAAACAGAGGACTTAGAGGCTGGATGTTTCCAACTTCAGCTTTCAGTGTTTAGTTCATATGAAAGCTCAAAGTTATTTATAGTTATATATAGAGAATATATAGACTTAAAGGTACAGTATGAAACTTTCAAGAGGTGGTATGTCACATGCATGATTCCTTGGAAATAGAAAGTATATCTATACTTCGGAACGTTCTCCATGGAGACAAATAAGTTTTATACTTATACTTACTTAGGAAGACTATAGTAAAGGAACATGGAAACAAGCAGGAGAAGGCCTCCTCCAGGCCAATTAACAGCCAGGTTTATGGAGATGCAAGCCCGCTCAGAGGACATCTGTTTTTCTATGTTTATTCAGAGCAATAAACAGAACCAAAGAAAACAAAAACTGAACAAAAAAACAATTTACTAACAGCTAACAGCTACATACTGTGGCTTTAAATGATGTGGCACATTTCAGCACATGGGCAACTCGTTTGTGAACAAATACATTTGAAATTTCTGAATGAACGCACAAGTGAAGTGTCACATAATACTATTTCACTGGACAATAGACTTTAGCTCAATTACAATTTTGAGGCGACAAAATTGAACTTTTTGCCTGTGCTTTGAAGTAGAAAAAAAAACTAACTGACATTCTGCTCAATTCTAGGTGTTTTTACTGCTCAAAAATACTTTTCATTGCAAACATGCATTCAAACTGTGAGCAGACTTGCCCCTCCACAGATCTGACCTGTAACTTAAGCAGGTGGCGTCACTCGCTCGTCTCCATGGAGATTGTAATAGAAATGCAAAGTAACTGACATTTCTACCCTAGAAACTGCAATTCCCAATTCATTTGTTTCTTATAAAGACTTTACACATTAGCAGTTAGATCTGATGTCAGTTAATATTGAGAATAAAATAAATAAATAAATATAATAATAA
>KN473960.1:6330-28321 GCA_000787095.1 Periophthalmodon schlosseri | reverse complement strand
GCCTTGGGGTCCCACCGGAGGAGCTGGAGGACGTGTCTGGGGTGAGGGAAGTCTGGGAGTCCCTGCTTAGACTGCTGCCCCCGCGACCCGACCTCGGATAAGCGGAAGAAAATGGATGGAATGGATGGATGGTGGTCGGTAGGTCCAAGTGAGTGGAGCTGCTTCGAGACCACCTGTTTTAAGCACACTTTTACTTCGACCTAGCTAGTGGCATTGTGAAAACGACCTGAATCTGTTGTTTTGTCACTTTCATTTAACAACAAAACCCCCAAATCTCCCTACACATTCAAATTCAGTGTATTCTTTATGTTTGACAATAACTTTCAAAGTGATTTAAAATAATCAGTAGTAGTCAATATAGTCTTCATAGCAAATGCATTGCCCCTTCTCTTTATTTCTCAGTGTTTTATGTAAACGTTCCCAGCAGACAGAGGAGAAGCAGGCATAGCAGAGTGTTGTAGTTTCACAGATATGGATGAGAGCAGCAGGGAGGCACCCCAAGGCTCAGTGATGGGACCGCTCTGATAAATGACCCATCTAGCACCCGTAGTGTCTTCAGGAACTAGAGCCTAACGACAGCGGGGGAGCAATGAGTTTTGGAATCACCACGGCAACCTTTACCCATCTGCCCAATGACCTCTGCTGCCACCCTATATCTACAACGTACAGGTCTGATGAAAGTAGATGATGGTAAAGTAATACAAAGGTTAGCAGGTGCCAGAGTGTGTGATAGGGTTTTCTTATACTGTCGAAATGGAATATTTACTAGGATATTTACTTTAGGAATTTTGTCCTCCAAGCTTTTTCATTTTCATTTCTGAGAGAACAACAACCTATTACACATTCTTATGCTTCATTCTGGCTTTTTAATTATAAATCCACTGAAATCAATACTGGTATCCAAAATCAGGTCTGATTCTTAAATAATTTTATAATTTAGGGTTATACAACTGAATTTTTACTGTGTAACTTTTCTGGTAGGGAGGATGCTTTGTTTTGAATGTTTCACTGTATGGCATTAACATTTATCTATCTTGTTTTCCCCCCATATAAAAGTTGCTAAAAACATTCATTCTTACTGTGAGCAGGGTCGCCTACTTGTCTCCATGGAGATGGATAAATTTGATGCCATCCCATGCTGAGGAACTTTCCATGAAAAGCAATGACATTTACTGGGAGACAAGTAGGTAGCAGACCCTCCACCAGAAAAAAGTATAACATAGTGCAACTTTAAAGTATTAAAGGGCATATTTTTCACCAATATAGCTTTTTCAGATTTGATATTGATACTTACATTTTTAGTATATGCCAATATGTCAACCAATACCAGAGCAGAGACAGGTTATTATATGACCTATATTATATTTGTTTATTTATACTTGAAATTACTTGCCCCAAACTACTCCACATGTGTTGTAAAGCTGTTATTTATTCTTCAACTGACTATGAAACCATAATCAAACATTATGAAACTGTTTGGGCCATCAAAGCCCAGTGAACTGTCTCTTCCCACCTGGGGTTGTCAAATAATCAAACATCTGATACTAATTGATACTAAAGCTAATATCGAAACTAGATACTCATTTGAGTAAGTATGGATTCTGCAAAAAATCTCATTAACAGAACAAAATTTGAGTTTTTCTGAATAGTTTTTGTATGATTTTGAGCTTAAAGTCTGTCTACATTTCCAAAGCTCAAAATGCTCTGATCCACCTTGTGATGTCATGAAGCACCAGTTTTCATGTTAACAGCTACGTTTTACCATTTGTTAGTAGAGACATGAAGCACCAGTTTTCATGTTAACAGCTACGTTTTACCATTTGTTTAGTAGAGACAGGCAATTCCAGGGCTGAAATCATCCAAATGATTCTAGTGAAGACGTATGGGGTTTAAAAACACAGTCGTGGACCAGAGTGTTTTCTGTTTGAGAGAAGAACTCAGCCTAAATATGCAGAGTTTGTGTGTTAAACATGTGTGAATGAAACAAAACACAACTCCAGGTCTGTTTGTGATGAGGAAACAACATTATAACATAGATCAAAAAATAACATAATATGGGCCCTTTAATCAGAACAAATATAAGGCCTCATGCTAAGATAAAGAAAGTACTATGATTTTGTATATGAAAATTACATTATATTACTAAAAAAGGAGCAATTCATATCTTCAGTGTGGCATTGTAATCGGTATTGAGTATTGTGTGAATTTCTTAGTATTGAAATTGAATTTGAAATCTTAGTATTGTGATCACACTACTCGCACCATACTTGTGTCGCATGACTCTGTTCATTTATATTGCTCCTTAGTGAATGAATGTAATTACTGTCTCATCTTTATCCAGCTCTAACACTCTATATAAAATTGCACCCATGCAGTGATTTAATGTTGTCCATAAATGATGGCGTATACCTACATAGCTCTTGTGCTCAGCAGTGAATGTAACTTGCTGACGCTGATTAACCTGACAAAAGCTGTTAGTCCACCCGTCATCACACATAAAACGATTTTACACACTCACCTCTACCAAGGCAGCACTTAAATGCACCTATCAACTACGGTCAAACACATTTCAGCTAATTAGACATGAAATGCAGTCACTGTGTCCATCACAGCTCCAATGTTTCTCAAGGGTAACCTAAGCAGATTTTAGAGTGTATTGCATTTTAATTTATATCTCTGGGAGATGTTTTGATAATGAATAATAGATGTACTCCTTGAAAAATTAAAGGTCTGACATGCATTATTTAAGCTTTTTAAAAAAAAAAAATTGGCATCTTATTGTGCATTGTATAACTTAAAGAAACAGTATGTAGCCTGTGTTCTTACTGGTTTAAAAAAGTTACTACAACTGAACCTGTTACCAGAGCCTTAACCTGCAGATAGAGACACATACAAGTGTGTCTCATTCTCAGTATATAGACAGGCCTCATGTTAAAGCTCACTCACTGAGCTGCAGAGGCTGCACTAGCACTGATTCATGATTGGCTGCAGTTGCTGGAGTTTAGGTAGTGGCGATTCAGATCAGAGAGAGGCTTTTTTAGGTTTAAACCAACTTCCACACTTATTTTAAATTTCATAAACATGACCTATCTATGTTCCCGGATATGTTCAAATCTAATATAGCTTTTACTGTTATAATTGTAATGCTGATTTATTCTTAATTACAAAAACATCGGACATGATGGTCAAGTTGTAATTTGGTGTTATGGTTCTCAAGACAGTTATATAATCAGAAAGCAGAATGAGCCTCTCATCAGCCTCTCATTTGCGTTACCAGTTTCAATGCTGAAAAGCAGTTAGTTTAAACCTAAAACGGCTATCTCTGATGTTACCAACTGTCTCTTTAAATTAAAGATTTTTTTTTTTATTATAGCATGATGATGTAGGCTTGTGGGCTGAGTATTGGACAGAATTGTCCAGCTAACCATAAGGAGTCTTCGAATAGGACCCGGGAGAGATTGCTAGATTACTCAAACATGCATGGATGACATATAAAACCTGCTCAGGCAAATTTTTGATGAGGGAACAAAGTTAATAACATGGAAGCATAACATAGAAAGCTAAAAAAAAGTTGATTTTGCATAATACCCATAATACCCCCACTTTAATGTAAGTGCATGGAATATAACTGAAAGAAATCCTGCCCTCTATCCAAAATGACACTGCAACTGCTAGCATACATAAAAATGCAGGATTACTCAAACATTCACAAACTAAACAAAACTTTAGATAATGTAGCAAAATTAAAAACATGAGCTATCAAATATGGCAGTTGTGGAGACAAATGCAATTTATTAGTTCCTGGATTTAGATGTTTAAAATCTTCTCCTGACAGCTCTTCTCCTGTAATTACATCAAGAGGTGCTTCAATGGGAAACACTCTGGGTTTGTTCAAAGTTACTTCCAGGCTGTGTCTGAAAATAGCTTTTGCAGCAGTTTTATCACATTCTTACTGAAATCGATCTTCTTCCTTCCAAAGTTTGTTTTGTTCAGTGGTTGTTTAGAAAGTTGCAAGTTTCTGTTATTGCAAAGTTTTGAACTAAGTATTGTTTAGATTGAATACAGTTTTGCTTTAAGAGAGTTTTGGTCCAATTGTTTTTGCCAACTATTGAGTTATATAATATGACTAACTATGGAATATAGGGATCTCACCAGTGAGATTCTTATATTCCAACAGATTCTTTTTTCAGACCAAAGTTTAGTTTGTTTTCATACCTGACCATTTGAACTGCTCGCTTGTGGTCTTCCACATGATGTTGCTGGTTGCTCAGCTGATTTATACAAGTTTTAGCACTACCTACAGGACAGCAGCGCCATCTGTAGTCCAACTTTTTTAGGAAACAGCAAAGGCATGCACACAAGCAACAGAACACAAAGCAGAACAGGAGCAACTTAAATCGGCCATTTCTAACCCTTGTAAAAGAGACTGGGACGGAGCAAACATCATGGGGACAGAGGACTACAAGCATCGTGGCTGGATTAAGGAGGCAAATGAAATACGGAAACATTCTCATGGGACCATAAATCAGGTCGAGGGGGCCTTTTTACTCTCACACACCTGTCCTGAAGAAGTTGGACTGCAGATGGCGCTGTCGTCCTGCCTCCACCATTAGGAAGACAACACCAAAATCTGTGTAAATCTGCTGAGCAACATCACATGACCACTGTGAGGAAGACCATTAGTGAGTAGTCCAAACTGTCAGATATAAAAACAAACTAAACCTTGGTCTGAAAAAAGTAGGGATGATCCAATATGGATTTTTTTGGCCAATACCGTTATCCAATATTTGTCATGCTGTTGTGTCCGATAATCAATATTAAGCTTTTAAAATCTATAGTACAGAGTAATTTTATGTGAAATAATAGTGAAGTTTACAAATTAACTTCATAAAAATAACAACAAATGTATTTATGTGGGATATAAAATCATATTTTTACTAATTAATTTGGTCCAAAAGACAAATCTGATGCACTGAGGACAAACTGGGAATGACACATGGGCACACAGAGAAAAAATATATGTACTAAATATCAAAATTTTCAATATTGGACCAATACCTTTATCTGGGGAAATCCTCCAATATTGCCAATAATCGTAATATAGCATCCCTAGAAAAAAGAATCTGTTTCTTTCGACTGGTTTCAATTGCTTATAGAAGGTGTTTTTAATTTATCATAATATATCCTCTTCAACTTCTATATTTTCTTAGTTTCTTTCCAAACCATTCTCTTCAAAGTGACATAATTATTTCTTCCTAGTTGTACCAATTAAATACCAGTTTTTTGTTTTGTTATTCATGCGCAGGTGTTCCGGTGGCCGATTGCCAGTCAACTGGACGAAAACGAGATGCTGGAGATCCAAGTCTACAATTACAGCAAGGTCTTTTCCAACCGGTAAGCCCCACTCCTCCGAGCCAATACTAACCCAATCCAGAGCGAACTGTTCACACCAATAAAGACTGACACATCAAGCTGGGTTTTCAACTCGGGAGCATTACCGCTTTTCCCTTGCAGCCTGGTTGTAAATTGAATACATTTGGCGGGTAACAGATTGCAAGGAACCCCCGAACATACTAGAGATTAGATTAATATGGTCGCACTACAAGCAGGGAAGGCAGTGACGAAACAACATCTTCAGTAATAGTCACATTAGTCACTTGCGTGCTTTTAAACAATCCAATCAAGAACAAGGGGAGTTTGCTAAAGGCAGTAGGAACATGGGGAGTTAATCTGAGCAAATACAGCATCACAATTTATGCAATGTGCTGTAATGTCTTCCCACTGTGTAAGTGGTTTTCAAATCAAATATTTTATGATCATCTCCTAATGTATTTCATACATTCATTGACTTGGGAATCCTATTATCTTCATCTGATACTCCCATATTACTGAATGGCATTTAGCACAGCAGCCAATGATTAATAAGTACTTTCCCTTGCATTTCATAGACTGTAATTATGTGGTGGAATTTGCAGCATTGAAAAGGAAGCTTGCTGGCTTATGTCAACAGAACATACCTGGAGTTGTATTTTGTTTCATTCACACATTTGAGTAACCCTTTTTATTAGTCTGTCTACATTTCTAAAGCTCAAAATGCTCTGTTCCACCTGTGTTTTCATGAAGCGGTAGTTTTCAAATTAACAGCTACCTTTTACCTTTTGTTCAGTAGAGACAGGCAATTCCAGGGCTGAAATGATTCTAGTGAAGGTGTATGGAGTTTTCTGTTTGAGAGAAGAACTCAGCCTAAATGTGCAGGGTTTGTGTGTTAAACGTGTGAATGAAACAAAACACAACAGGTCTGTTTGTGATGAAGAAACAACATTATAACATAGATCAGAAAATAGCATTATATGGGCCCTTTAAAGACAAAAACATTAAAAGTTGCATTCAGTTCAGAGCTTTGTTAAGTGTCCTAATGGGAGAAGAGAAGAAAATTATGTAAGATATATAAGTTAAATATCATACTGTAGAAAATTCCAGGCAAAACAATAACATCTCCATGGAGACAAGAAAAGTTACCAGAAAGGTTACATAATGCTCCTTTAAAGATAAAAAGCACTATTGAGCTTCCTCTCTATAGGTAAGATTTTGCCCATTCAAAAGATCTAATATTATGTTTTGAATTGTTAATTGGTATGACCAGATTTTCATCACTCTGAAGCCCATGGATACTATTGAAAAGGTAGAAATTTAGATTAAAAAAAAGATAATATCATAAATATAAGTTGTTAAAATTGGTGCACATTTATTTACAACAAATCTATGCTTATTTCTCTGGCTAATTTCAAAGGTCTAATTTAAATGTAAGCTACTTTGCTTTTCCTAGGTAACCTCATATTATCCCCAGATAAACAATGACACTAATTGTACACTGTCATATTAAGTGCATCTAATCTCACCATTTTAACCAGCCTACACACTTTAGCCTTACAATTCTGTTGTTTACACACTGCATAGCTCCCCTTAAGGCTAGCATGTCCTTGTCTGAAAACATGGAGGCAATTGAACAAATGGAATAGGATTGTTACTGGCCCAGTGCTTCCTGTGGACACACTGACAGCCTAACCACAGCCCACACTGATCATTAGCCCGCTCTGTTCTGACCGTGTAGGAGGTTCTTTATGGAACAGGCCATCCACACAGCCTTATCTGGGCCAGACACATGTGGACAGTGGGTGGACAATGGGTGGACTGGCTTTTCTGAACACTGAAGGTTTTGGACTTTGCTGTGGATGAATGGTAGGCAGCAAATGCACTGTGAAAAGTTTCATAGTTCCAATATTATTCCAGTGGCATAGACATACCACATACTTTTAGGTAAAAGTATTGGTGAGTAATAATTGGATAGAAATAGTGTCAGGGCTCCAGACTAATGATTTGAGTTGGGTGCACCGGTGCGCCTAAGATTTTCATTTGAGTGCACCAGAACATGATTTAAATGCATCGAAACCCACTGCTTATTTAGGCAATTTAAGGACAATATATTATAATGGATTTAACAAAAAGGACTAAATAAATAACTCGGTTAATTACTTTTACTTGAATATACAATTCATACTCTATACTACACACTTACTAAAGAGAAAAATTCAGTAAATATTAGATTATATGACAAGTTTTATGTATTCAGAGTTGTTTATTTGGTCAAATAACATTAATATTTTACCTTGTCTTTAAGTGAAAACAGAATGAATTAGAAGCCTGTAAGTTTAATTAGTAAAACAGCTATGAAATAAATATTGGCTTCAAAAGCTAGTCAGAGTGAGAGGTCTGTGCATTTAAGGATCTTTACAGTTCACTATAGTAAGTGCAGGGACCTCTTTCTTCAAGTTTCAATAGTTGATCTTTGACATCTTTTGCATCTAGTTTTATTTTATTTTTCACCTCGCACAGCAGCAGCTTCATTTAAGTAACTAAACACAGTGTGGAGGATCTACAGGTTTGATGCTGCTCTTTAAAGGTAAATACCGTGTCTCATTCACAAATGGATGAAAAAAGCTTATTAAGCTCAAAAAGTTCTGAGCTCTGTGGTTTGTTCAGCTTTGTGCATCAGAGCCTGACCTGAGCACGGACTGACTACGGTCTGGTCAGAGGTGAGGGGAAAGCGAGTGAATTAAAGCTTTGTGTGTGTTTTATATTACCTAATCCGCATTTCTAATGAGGAAACAGAATACATAAGAAGAATGTGATGAGGATCAGTTAGGTGCACCGAGGGGCACCCAGGGAACGTTTTTAGTCTAATTTTTGTTCTTTTGCTTGACCTATCCATCAACCAGTGCTCTGCTCAGCTGCACTGCTCCATGACCCCTGCAGTTGTTACATACTCATTGGAGTAAATGAGCAGGCAGCCTGTTATGATAACACATTTTAAAATGCAATTTTTTGCTGAAGAAAATAAAGACGATAATATAATATAATAACTAATTATGCCACTGACACAATAACCCTAAAGCAGGATTATCCCAAAAAACTTTTAATTAAATACTTTAGTATTTAGTTTGTATCTATGAGTCAAGTTATTTTTTCAACCCTCTATAGTTCAAATTTTATAAAAAAAAAAAAAAAAAAACATTTCCCAATAATGCAAAGAAAAAGTACCCACCATAAATAATGACCTCCAGAAATGATTGTTCTATCTATCATTTATTGAACGATAAGTCAGTGTAGTATTTATCGTGACAGATCCAATGAGCAGTTTCATATCCTGTGTAAGCACTGTGCAGAGCTTTGCCACTGCACCATCCTCAGAGCAAGTCTATTTTCTCTTCTTCTGTCAGGCTGGCTCAAGCTCCACAGTTTAGAACGCACCAAACGGGAACGGGAACGTGAACGACATCCAGATTTACAAAGGAAATACACTCCACACTGAGTTCATGCTCATCAGATCACTCATAATATAAGTTGTTGCTTTGATAGTTGGACTCAGTGGACGATTAACTTTATCACTCACTCTACATTAAGCTACATTAAATCTTTATCTTGCTTTTTCTGTTTGCACATTTTTATATTATCTGCATTTTATTATGTATTATGAGCTACCATAATAAGTTAACTTCTCCTCTGTGTTCTTCTTTTTATGTCCTGTTTTGAGTAAAATTCCCCCAAGGTATTTGAATAATTTATCATTCAAACAAAGTTATTTAGTGGCAGCATCACTTGGGAGATACATGCATGCAAATTTAGGAACATATAAATAAAACAAGAGAACACATAGGACAAATGCACCCCTCATTTGCATGGAAGAGTGCTTAGAGGACTGTTTCTCACTTTTTGTTGTTGGTTCTAACACTAACACTCATGTAATCAATCCAGGCAGTGCACAGGGTGATCTCACAGGTTCTGCAGTCATGGGCGACTGTTCGGTCTACCAGGAGCTGGTGTTTGGCTCCCCTGGTATCTTTGCTGATGCCCTTCTGTGCTGTGCTCATGTATTGATCCGTGTGCCCACTTCTTAGTCACGATGATGCCTGACATGAGCTTCCATTTTGTGAAGAGACAGATTATTTGGATAAGATTGTACCCTTTAGGGGATCCTTCTGGATCAGGATCATGTGCCCTCCAGTTAGCCATTCAGGGTGAGTCCCTTAGCAGCTGGTTCATTTGTACTGCCAGGCGCTCATGGAGAGCAGTGAGTTTCTTTAGCCAGTAGGCGTGGATCATGTCAGGGCCTGGTGCAGTCCAGTTTTTTATACCTGAGACTCTTTTGTGGATGTGATGCCACTGTGATGGTGACTGGATTCTGTTCAGGGAGGTTGCTGTGGTCTTCTCTCAGCTCCATCAGCCATTGTGCATCACTGTTATGTGATGCCTCCTTTTCCCATATGCCTTTACAGTACCGTTCAGTCTCCAGCTTTGGTGCCATTGAGCCGTTGAGCTGTTGGTGCCCTTGAGCACCCACTTTTGTAGTTGGTGTTGCAAAACAGGCAGTTTGTTTAGCTTCATTGTCTCGTGTGTACCTCTTTAGGCGGCTGGCCAAGGCTTGGAGCCTTTGTTTGGCAGTTTCTGGGCCTCTGACAGTTGGCTCACTTCTCTCCAGCACTGCCTAACCGTCATTTCTATGGTGGGTTTTGTTTCTCATGGCTCCCATGGTTGTTTTGTAGAATCACTGCTGCTGAAGTGCTAATTGTTTTAAGTGATAGTTGAGGTAGGGATCGCTCTCAATGCTGCATTCTAGGAGACTTTCAGATGGTACTTCACTTAGCCTCTGTAACTGGCGTCGGGGTTGCCTTTTGGGTCAGTCGCTGTCTCGTTCAGTGTGATACTTATTGGGGCTTCGTACCCAATTTCTGGTTGGGGAGTTGATGTTAACTCCGCTCTGACCTGGCGTCCTGATTCCCCCTTGCCAGAGCATTTGTGTTGTACCTTGCTAATCTCAAGTTGTTATAGCATTTGCCGTTTGTGGATGTTGGAACACTGAGCTACTCGTTGCTTAGCCGTAAGCTTGGATTGTGTTTCTCTACATCCTGTGCCCTCTGCACTGAACTCTTTTAAATTGTGCAAATAGTTAAAAGGGACATATTTTCCACTTTTTTTTAGCCATGTTATAATGGTGTTTCCTCATCATTAGCCTCCTCAAAGTTGTCTTAAAATGTATTCATGAATGTTTCATGCATGTTCCTGGGGTGTGTGTGTTATTGTTTAAGTGCATCATATTGAATGATGGAAACAGATAAAGCAGATGTTGTTTCTTAACTTCTGAATGTGACAGTTGAAAACACTTCTTTACGTCTTCCACCTTCTCATTAGACAGAAACCAGGTCTAAAAGCTTGTGCTAATTATAGAGCTGAGAAAATGACAACCAACATTTTCCAAAGCTGATGTAACAAACTGCTCTTTCCACAAATGATGTAACAAAATAAATCTTTTCTTCGCCTATTATTAAGATACACCATATTCGTAGCTGACCCCAACTCTTCTGGTGAGCGATATGGATACAAATTGAGAGGGAATGGACTGTAGTTCTAACCAGGAGTGCAGAGATATCACTTTTTATCCTTATTTAGAAGTAGGGTGCACCGATACCGATATTGGAATGGCATATCGGCGCTGATCTAGGTTCAGCCAATATCCCAATGAACTTTTAATTAGATGTAATAAGACTATTTACTGGCTGATGTTGGTCCAGGAGTTCTCATAATGTTTAAACTTTTAGTCATACAAAGCTGCTCAGTAATTACTTACAGGATAAACAACAGCTACGTCACAATTTGATCCATTTTGTAATAAGTTAACCGTAATTGGGTATCAACAGAAAAGCCAAAGTATCGGTATATGTATCGCAATTGAAAATCTGAATTGGTGCATCACTGTTTGAAAGATGACCCTAAACTTTATGTTCTTTTTATTTTTAATCAGTGTTTTGTCTTGTTTTTTTATTACTTTTTATTATAGGCAATAAACTTGATTTTCTAATTTTGCGTATCTCCAAAACAACAATTCAGTATTATCTATTTTTATACATACTTTATTACTTTATTGTCATTCAATGTACACATATAAAAACAAGCTCCAAGAACAAGTTTTAAAGTGCTACTGTACTATAAAATCAGCAGTGCATTCCTATAGGCTGAGAAGATTTACAGTGTGTGCAGCCACAAAGCCTGAGAGCAGCACTGTATAATTAGTCAGAGTTCAATAGTCTTATGACCAGGGGAATGAAGCTGTTACAAAACGTGGCTGTTATGCTCTTCGCACTGTGATACTCATCCCTGAATCCAGCAGTGAGAAGGCCCCAATGGTCCTGGTGTGAGCATCCCATCTTTGCAGTACCTGATTTTGTACAGTCTTAAAAACATGAAAAACAGCTTTCAACTTTTTCATTCTTCACTTACCTTATGCATTCTGAGCATCCTAATTGTTCACTGCGATGAGTTTATAAGCACTTTTCACAAATCTCTGAGACCAGCGCGGAGTGGTAATGGGTCACAGTAATGCTAACAACTAGCATATTAAAATAAAATAAAATGCTTTCTAATTAGCTGGCTTATTTTGACCTTAAGAGCTATTTATACAATATATCTGCACTGGGACAAAACACATTTTGCTCAAATATATGGGGAAAAAATTGGGTGCATGAATAGTCACAATATAACAGTAACAATATCTAACAGATACAATTCTACTATAAAAAATAAAAATAAAAAAAAAACATCAGGACATTTGTTTGTGGAAGAAAATCCCTCTATAATGTCTACATCCCTCCATTGAATCGTATATATACCTTAACCCCATGGACCCTTACTATGAGGAGGTGAATAATTGAAGTGGAGCTGTAGCATATGTCCCGACACCTGCTCGTTCAGTGTGCACACTCTGGAACATTACCTCTGTAACCCAGCCTCTGCCCCCTGCCTCCCCCATGACCACTACCAGCCTAGGCAGCCATAGCACGCATAAATCTCATTGTATTCTACAGAGATAGTTATCCAATACTGCTTTGTGTACCATTTTAATGTTGGACAACAGATACCATACAATAGATAGTATATACAACCTTTAATAAAACATGTCTTGAAAACTGCAAAAAGATATGACTAAAAATGAACACTTTAATTAGTATTAGTAAAGCATGAACAAATACTTAATTCATAATGAACTAATAGTTTATTAAGAATGATTCAGGCTCAGTAACTACTTAATTAAAGGTGCTGTGCCTCATTTTTACTGTCTTAAAAATGTCTTAAACAGGTTGCAGTGGCTCAAAGTTATTCTTAATTCACAGGGATGAGTTCATAAGTGCTTTTCACTACTCCGTGATGGTAAAGATAAGAGCAACTAGCATGCTAATATGCACTTCCTGATGAAATGTGTTCTAATTATATGCAGACGTATTTTGACTTTAAGAGTTACTTATATAATATATCTGTACTGTGGCAAGACAAATACTCAAATAGATAATAGTTATTTAAGTCATGATTTATTAAAGCAGACCTATTTTGCAAAATCAACTTTTCAGAGGTTTAACCATGTTAGAGTTGTCTCCTTCTCCTTTACCCTCTCAAAGTTGTTTTTGGAGTGATTTATGCATGTTTGAGCAATCTTTATTCACATATTTTCAAGACGCCATATTTCCGATCAATCTCTGTTTTCACCACCACTGGTACACGCCCACTGCTCTGTACTTACTTTGTTCTTCAATTTTATTTTCCAACATGACCAACATTTTTCAAAGAAAAGTGGAGGATATGTGATAGCTGCAAACTGACATTTTTAGAGCACTAAATCCTTGAATGCAGTCAGGACTGTTCAAACATTCACAGCATAATTCATTCAAAATACAACTAGTAAGCTAATGATGAAGGAAAATCAATATAATGGTCTAAAGCTCATAAATGTAAATTTCCATAATATATCTTATTTGAGACTGGGTATTATGTAAAATTGAGTTTTTGGAGCTTTTGACCCTGTTATAACATTATTCTCTCATCAAAAACATGCCTGACGAGGTTCTATATGTCATCCATGCATGTTTGAGTAATTTATCGATCTCTCCCAGGCCCTATTGGAACATTCCTTACAATTAGCAGTAGGATTCTGCCCAATGCTCACCCGAGCCTACGTCACCCATGCTCCTGCACGACAATTTTCCATAAATATACAAAAGCACAATACAAAACAATAACCTACAACTTCACAAACCTGATGCTATTTGCAGTAGTTTTATTAGCGAAATGCGCACCGATTGTAATGTGATAGCGCTGTGAAGGAGGAGTGAAGCAAAGGGAGGGGTGACTCAGAGCATCAAAAATTAAAGTGAAACGTATTCAGTGTGTTAATACATTGTTTTAGGTGAATATAGTATTTTAATGATAATGATACCCAGGATTCGGCAGCATCACGTAGTCATTTTGGTACAAAAAAAATCTGCTACTCGCTAGCATGATCTGTAGCTATTCACAGGGGGGCCAACAGCTACATGGCTTTTTGTTGTGATGATGTTTACGGTGACGTCAGCTCCCCTTGGGCACCGCAGTTTTCTAACGTGGAAACCAGCAGCCTTGTTTCTTTTTTTAAGTCATTTTAGATCAATATTATGATTTAAAATATGCAAATTATAACATAATGATCCACGGGTGTCATAGATTATAACTACCGTATTTTCTGGAGTATAAGTCGCACCGGAGTATAAGTCGCCCCAGCCAAAAAATGCATAATAATGAAGAAAAAAACATATATTTCACATATAAATCGCATCTGAGTATAAGTCGCACCCCCTGCCAAACTATGAAAAAAAGTGCAACTTATAGTCCGGAAAATACGGTATATAGCAGACACAAGCACAATAGGATTTTAAGGATTATTAAGGAGCAGTTTTTATAAAGTGTTACCAAAAAAGTTTATGTTGTAATCTCCCAAACAAGGCTATGAAGCAATTTCTGCAGATTCATTTTACAGTATTTTCACAATAGCTATTCATGAAACTGAAACACTTACACATTTTTGCACATTGTAAAAGTATTATCTGATTATTGTTGTCAGATTAATAAACTGTAATAAAAGAGATACCCACCCAAGAAACTCTGGTACTGGATATGCCATATTGCTAAAGACCCACCAAATGACATGACCATAGACCACACAACCGCAGCAAAGCATGATGGGAGCAGGCTGAGGGGGCTTCACTGGGGGTATTCGGTTGTTATCTCGGAGATGACACTGGAGCTGGGTTACAGTTCAGTGGAGCATAGAGATGTGGAAAAGAGGAGACAGGCAGGATACTATACGGCAGATGTTTCTATATAGGCCTTGACATTGTTTATGAGTCAGTTACTATTACTGTAACTATTCCCTGGATTTAAACATGAATAATACTAATAAATAATACAAATTTTGGTCAACTAAGACACCATCAACCAATTAACTGACGACAGGCTTACACTTTCAGTCATATGCACAGCTAAACAGAACCGTTTGGAGCCTGGATTTAAACATTGTCAAAGAGAGGCCCTGAGCCTGGATTTAAACATTGTCAAAGTAGAGGCCTGTCTCACATCTTCAGGAAGACTGTTCCAGGTTTTAGCTGCAGAAAACTGAAACACTATTTCCCCATGTTTAGTCCTGACTCTGGGCACCAGCAGGAGGCCGGTCCCTGAAGTCCTCAGAGTGTGAGATGGTTCATATGGCACTAACATGTGGGAGATGTACTTTGGTGCTGGACCATGGAGAGACTTGTAACAAGCAGAGCTGCTTTAAAGTCTATTCTCTGAACCACAGGAGCCAGTACAGACAATCTTGATACGGAATATTTAATACTACTTAATACTTACTGTAGATACATGTTTTGCACAATAGTAGTTGGTGCTTAATTTAAAATGGACTCAGTATGTCTTTAAGATCAACAAAGTCAACATTTTTCAAAGAATAGGCAGGGATATGCAATAGCTACAAACAGACATTTTCAGAGCACTAAATCAGACAAGACTGTTCAAACATTCACAGCATGAATCACTCAAGATACAACTAGTAAGCTAATGATGAAGGAAAGTCAATATAACATGGTCTAAAGCTGATAAATGTAAATTTCCATAGTATATGTCATTAAATTTTAGACTAGGTAGTATGTAAGATTGACTTTTTTGAGCTTTCTACCATGTTATAACGTTCCTTCATCAAAAACATGCCTGCAGAGGTTTTATATGGCAGTACGATTCTGTCCAATGTGCAGCCCACAAGCCTATGTTACCCATGCTCCCACAAAAAAATATACAAAAGCATGATACAAAACAATACACTACAACTTCACAAACCTGATGCAATGTGCAGTAGTTTCATTAGCGAAATGTATGCCAATTGTAATGTGATAGCTCTCTGAAGATGGTGTGAAGCAAAGGGAGGGGGAACTCAGAGCGTCAAAAATGAAAGTGAAACTTATTTTCGGGGAAATAGCATTTTCAAAACAATCGTAACATGGTGATCTAAATGTGTTATGTGGTAGCATTTAATACTCCATAGAAGTAACCCCCTCTTTAAGCGGTAAGGAATTTTTTTGTTCCTTACTGCCTTTTGATCGTGACTTACAACTAAGACCAACTTATCAACCACTGATTGTAAGAAATCAAAAATATATACAGACATAGTTTCATTTGACAAATATGATTTTCTTTACATTTTGGCTTCTCGTACCCTCATACGATTGTATAATTAAATTGTGTCTGTGGCGCTGCTCTTCTCAGTCTGGGTCAGGATGGAGATGAGATTTGTGCATATCTGAAGGTCAACCTCATTTCCCTAAAGTCCCCACTCTTTGTCTGTGCCTGGATTGTTTCTCTGCCTCCAAAACTTGAGTTGTGTGAAATCTCATTATAGTGCGCGCCTGGGTGTGTTGGTTTATGCTGGTCTCTATGTTAACAATATTTGTACACTTTCCCTTTAGACTTGATAGACTTGTTCACTTTCAAAAAATGTCACACACAACATTACAACTTGTGAAACACTAATTAACATAAATAATAATAGACTGAACCTCACCAATAATGTCTAAGATTTATTGTGCTCATTTACCTCTGTGGAAGGTAGTATTGCAGAAATATTGCTTCCTAGGCTCATTTGGAAGCTCTTTTGGTACTACTTTATAATAACTATGCCTCAATAATTAGCCTTAATAAAGCATGAACAAAGACTTAATTAACAACTTACTTAAGGGGTTAGGAGTTAGAGTTTAGGGCATTAAAGGGCCTGGTTTTTCTATGTATTTGAGCGAAATGTGTTTTGCCTCAATACAGATATATTGTATAAGCAGCTCTTGATGTCAAAATAAGTCAGCTGTGTGCTGTCTGTGTCTAATTAGAAAGCATTTTATTGTTTAATCATCAGTAAGTGTGTATTAGCATGCTTGTTGTGGTTAGCTTTACTGTTGTTCATTTTAACTCCTCAATGGTGTCTGAGAATTGTGAAAAGTGCTTATAAACTCATCGCGGTGAATGATTAGGATGTTCTGAATGCATAAGGTAAGTGAGGAATAACTTTGGACCACTGTAAACCGTTTAAAATGAACGTTTTTAAGAGAGTAAAAATCAGGTACAGCGCCTTTAATTAAGAGGTTCCTAAGCTTGAATCATTCTTGCTAAAATACTAAACTAAGATTTATCATGCTCATTTACCTCTGTGGAAGCCACCAGTTTTACAGTCGCACACTAATATTCAGATATATGGTTTAATTTGCTGCCATTTTTCTGGATACATAAAATCCAATACTGATGCCAGTTTGTAGTTTCTGCTCTGGGCGCATACAGAGGCACAGGTGTCAGGCTCATTATAAAGGGAGATGTACGTGTTACGGCCCATCTCGCTAGACCGCATCAAAGAACGGAGAGGACACAGGCAGGAACATTTGAACCCTTTTAGGACCTTCATTAAAAATAACAATAATGTTTATGTTCCTGTTGTCAGTGTATGTGAATTGTGTGCTATGGGTGTGTGTGGTGCAAATGACAACGTATTTTGTGTATGTGAGTGTTGAGGTGCGTGAAGGTGCAAAAACAAAAGAAAAGTGGTGACTGAAGAGAGAGAGGAGGCATGACTGCATAAGGCTAAGGACTAGCCGCACCAAAACTGAGATGGGAAAGGGGGCTTTCAGTTGTTTTGCTTCATAAAATTGGAATATACTTCAAGGAAAAGCTAAATTGGATACGTTGGTGACACAATCGCAATTTAATAATTGCACACATCCTGTTAGCTCCCACATAAAAGACCATGTGCACATAGACATGAAAGTACATGAAAAATACAAATATTAGACAGGCAAATATGTAAAGTGCAATAAACACACACATCAGCTGAGAGGAATTGGCAGGAGTAACGCACACAGATCCATGAAGCGCTCCACACTGCTTCTTTTTCACAGTTTTAGTTTTCTCTCGATACATGAGTGACAAAGTTCATATGGCGCGTTTCACATTTATTTTCTGCTAATTACCAAACTAACTCAGTAATGATACATGTTTCAGTGTATTTTAACAACAAGTCGAATAAGTGCAAGATAAGAGGAGTTTAATGCCATACTGCGGAACATTCCAGGCAATGCAAGGTGACAAGCAGGTGACGGACCCTCCACCAGAAAAGATACATAGTGCACTTTTAAATGACAAAGGTGTAAAAAAAACTCCCACTTTGTGAAAATTATGTATTGAATTGTGACACTCATATTAGGGTTGTCAAAAGTAATCAGATACTATTTAATACTAATACTAATATCAAAACTAGATATTCATTTGAGCAGGTGTCGATGCTAAAACAGGATAAAATGTGAGCTTTCCAGACCAGTTTTAGCATGATTCTGAGCTTTATCAGAACTAGAATAAGATCTTGTGGTGACATAAGGAAAATACTACAATTTTGTGTTGAAAATTCCTTGATGTGACCATTTACCATTTAGTAATAGAATGCTATTACTAAATGGTAAATGGTCACATCAAGGAACCCACCCACTCTCACTCACATTCATACACCAGTGTATGCAAACACCAGGGGGGCGAGTGTCTTGCCCAAGGACACAGTGACAGCATTCACCTGATCACTCAACAATACTACTAATAAAGGAGCATTTTTTATCTTCATTGTAGTATCGTAATCAGTATTAAGTATCAAGTCTATTGCTTAGTATCGAAATCACGTTTGAAAATTTAGCATCGTGACAACACTAACCCATATCAAATTATTCCACTATATTTTGTGTTTTATATTGTTGCATGCCTTCTGTTTTGCTGAACACAATCACACATATACTTTTGATTAATGGGCAAATACATCTTACTGCTTATCTTCTAGTGCTGAACTTTATATCACTATAGATTATATTTTGTATTCCAAGAAAAGTGGCCATAGACAGAGACTCCCCTTGGTTCAAGTTAATATCCCTGCACTGATCTCATAGTTAACTTTTGAGTACCTTTGTCACTTTTATGCACTGCAATCCCAAGTGTCACACTAGCCCCATCAAAAACATTGCCACCGGAGCCCATAAAGTCTACAGATATACGCATAATAAAACCTATGTCTTTTTATTAACAATATGGCACTGCTTTTGGCTGTGGGTGATGTCCTAATAACTTCTAGTGTTGTCACGATACTAGCATTTCAAACTTGATTTTGATACTAAGGACTTGATACTCAAAACTCTCTTTCTTTAGACAATAGAATGTGATTTCTAACATTAAATGGTAGTACTTTCTTTTCTATTCCCATGTGGCCTTTTATCTGTGTAATCCCTCAGTCGTCCAGTAGGTTCCATAGTGGTCCATGGGCGTATACTCATCTATGTGTGTTATACTTGTGAAAAATATAGCTCAACATCTTTCTAAAGCTATTCAGGAAATGTTCATTTCTGTTCTGTGACTTTTTTTGTATTGATACCTGCTCAAATGAGTATCTAGGTTCAATACTAGTTTTATCGATTAATATCTGATTTTCAATACTTTTACCTTCTCCTCATATTATACAAGTTGTTCCGACCACTTACTTTGCCTGCCGATCAATACTGAATGAAAAACAGGCCTTAACTTCCCTTAAGCCCTTAAGTCTGCAGTCTTCACGGCTGGTCTTTTCAATATTTTTTACCTTTAGAGTGCACTTTTCAGACACATAATAGGGAGAGTGTGAGCTGAATGTCCTTGTGTCTGGTTTGTACATGCGTTTCAATACACCTTTATCTCCTTAGTACATCTCAAGGTCAGTTATCTCATCAGGTATTGACTTGGGAGACAGTATATGTGTGTTCAGAATCAAATGTTTGTAGATTGTAGTCTATACTGTTGCTATGTGATGATTTTCACTCATTTCTACTCAAATGGATGGGATTTGGCTTCTTCAAAAGTGCAGCAGTTATGGGCTGTTCTTAGTTTTTTGGTGACAATAAAAATAAAACCAGGAAAGGACCAGACCAGCAAAAGCCAAAACTAAACCAGGGCTAATGGTGTGTTCACTCTTATATAAAAAATCCATCAAAGTTGGGATTAAACAAGGACTAAATGTGAAACTAAATCCGGACTAGACCAGGACTAAACCAGAACTAGACCATGACTAAACCAGGGCAAGTGTGTAGACAGAAAAAAAGGGTGAACTCTGTATGCTGGCTAAATCAAGACTAAGTATAAACCTGTGTAAATAAGGATTCAAATAACCCAGGACTAAAACAGGACTATACCAGGACTAAACATGGTCCGATGAAAGACTGAACCAGCAAACAAGGCCCAAAGAAAGATTAAACCAGATCAGAACCAACAAGGCTCGGTACAGGATTCTGTTTGGCCCTGGTGACAGGTGAGGCCCATGGGGGGAGTGCAGGCGGGTGCAGGTGATCCAGTGGAGAGGTAAATTATGGAGCAGATGAAAGTAAATTGTTTGTGGATCAATAATAAATGGCAGCTTTATAAGTGTTAAAAGTGAGGCTGAACTCGATAGGCCCAGCTCTGCTCAATAATTCACTCATTCAGAGGCACAGGACAATAGGCCCCTGAAATGACGGGGTCCTTCACTGCAGTCTCTATTGCTATTTATTCTAAACTGTATGTAGATTAAAGTGTAGATTATGTAACTTTTCCTGTTATTTAGTTAATTACCTGCAAATTGGGTTGTCAAAAGTCAGATACTATTTGATACTAAATCTACTATCGAAAGTAGATACTCATTTAAGCAAGTATCAATGCTGAAAAAAAAAAAAAAAAATCACATAACTGGATAAAATTTGACCTTTCTGGAACAGTTTCATCTTGAGCTTTGAACTCTGAACTAGTGTAAGACCACATGGTAAAATAAACAGATCTAAAATAGGACTAAAGCAGGTCTAGGTCAGGTCTATACCAGGTCTATACCAAGACTAGCTGCCTAGAGTAGGTCTACACCACTACATTATAATTCCATCAGGCCTTAACCACATCTTAAACAAGCCTAAATAAGGCCTGAACAAGCACTGAAGCAAGACTTAACCAGGACTACCCAGGTCTTAAATGTAAATAACATTGCAACATCTGGTTCAATGTTAAAAGCACAGTACAGCAGGCTACCACAATAACAGAGCTAACTTTGCTATTTAGTGCACTAAGAACAAACGCAGCTTACAACACTCACAGCTGTCTGTCCCCACCTTCCAGTCGCAGGGTATTAAAACAATGAAGCCTGGGAAACGCACTGTCCAAACTTTAGTCCTCCAGTGGCGCTGCACGTAATGTTCCTTGTAAACAAGCGGACTTCGAGCACGAACACAGCCCTTGAGCATGTTGCATTCACACCAAATTATCAATTAAGATTTCATTCTCTGTGTTTGCATTACACAGGTATGTTTAGACACTGTTACAGATGAACGCAGCTCTCTGGCCCACCGTGAACAGTTGCGTCATGTGAAAATGATGCAGATGCGAAGTGTAGCATCGTGGAAGCATTGCGAAAGCATTGAAACAAAAGAAAATGGGCTGTGGACCAGACCATACTGCGGGCCACCTATTGACCAAACAATGAAACTTTTCTTTCTCCAATTATGCACATTTTGCATTGCTGCAACAATTTCATTTAAAATTATTCTATGGTTATTAAAATATTCTTGATTATGTTCATACAGCATATTACTACTGTATAATCCCAAAAATATATGCTAATTTATCAATATTTTGTCACAAAATTTCAGTCAGAAGTGAAATTTTGAGCACACATTTGAAATATTCCTGGTTAAAACTTTCCAAAAATCTGCAAGTTTTTTTTTTTCACTGAAATTTCCACTCAAATCCAAATGCTACAGAAGCAGCAGATCCTATATGAGCGCCTTTCTTCTCCCTTCACTCTCTCATCTCCAGCCATGTTCTCTGCTGAGGCCGGAATAATTCAGCTGGGAACGTCACACCTCCGCAAAGGCATTCCCAGCGCCCCCGGGCCTAGAAACACTTTTTATTTCAGGCTTTTCTGAAGTCAAGTCCTGCTGCTTCAAATTCACCTTATTATGGCATTCAGGAGTTGCTCTGACAAATGTATGTAATCGCCTAGCAGCAGATATCCCATTCATCT
>JACM01012846.1:0-12401 GCA_000787095.1 Periophthalmodon schlosseri | reverse complement strand
ATCCAGTGTCAGGGCAGTTTGAGGTGATTAACAGCCCTCAGGACAAAAGTGTCGCTCCTCTGCGTCCTCTCTGTCCTCTGTGTCCTGCAGCATCACAACAGTGTCCGGGGGAGCGGGACACACAACAGGAAAGCCTCTTCTAAGCCTCTCTCTCTGCTCTTTTGTTTCGACAGGCCATTCCCTCTGGAACATCATCTGCCGTATTTGGTGTAGAAAGCCCATTGCATTGGTGTAAAAGTCTGTAGCATTTCAGAGCTAGCTTTCTATCATAGCTATCTCTATTGCATTGGTGTAAAAGTCTGTAGCATAGCTATCTCTAAGCAGGGCAGATACAGAAAAAACAAATCATTCAATCCAATAGTGCTTAACTTCCATCCTTTGGACTGCACAAGCTGCTCCTCTTCCCAAATTTTAAGTTAAAAATGTAACATTAAGTGTGACTCTGAGCTGTTCTTCATATCTTAACCACAAGGCATCACCACTGCACCAGCCAATAAAGCAGAGCACCAGGGGCAGACAGAGTGACGAACACAAAGGCGCAACATACAAACTCAGGAAATAGCAAAAATAATTTAAAAGACTATTACTCAGCTCTCGTAAAGTTGTAAAGTTAATCTGCAGTGTTCTCATCCATATTATTCCACAAATAATGACACCCAGTCCACAAAATGGCGCTATTAATCCAGTTTGAATCATTAAAAGTAAAAAGGTGAGAGTAGATCCTCACGTGTGTCTGTTTACATAAGGCCATGCAGTGAGGATCAGGGTGAAGCTGCTGCTACGTTAAACGCGATTCTACTTCCTGTGTAGTTTATCATCAGCCTTCTGCGCATTAAAAGCATTTATCTGAACAGCTGCACCACATTTCACAAATAATAATACCACAGTTTTGACTTTCATCTAAAGTAAAGTGCAATGCTCTGATATTTGGAACATTGCGCTATAGTTTTGATAGCTCACAACTTTTAGCTTGTGGTGTGCGGTCTCTTCGCTGCGGTCTGCTCAGGGGATCATAACATTTCAAATCTCGTGGTTCTTCTCATGTCTGTAGTCTGCGCTAATTGTGGCATGTTTAAAAATCGGTTAAGACGTTTAACAAAAAATCCTGTAGTGTGTGGCGGGCTTAAGATGCCGGCTCTGGAGAAGGGTCCCTTGTGTGCTGTGCTTTGATTGTTTATTCTAGTGACACTGAATGATGGGTCAAATGCAGGAGACACATTTTCCTATAGACCCAATTCTAAAATCTACACCTGCCCTCTGCCCGAATGCTCCATCTTGCTCCGTGATTGCAGCATTTATGTGTGATTTCTTGACACTCCTGCAGTGGAAAAGCCATTTCCCTTAATTGTTTTAGCGCTTGAGGCCGCAGTGTGTGTAAGGGGAGCCGCCGTGCCGGGACAGGTCGTGAACCTGATCACTTGTACATGTTTTATAGCTGTTACTTTATAAATTATTTCCAGCATAGATCACGTTCACACAGCTTCAGTTACGGCTAACATCTTTTAATGATATTAACAAATCTGCAGCTCTCGTGTTTCAGCTCTATCTGGAAATCTTAAACGCCTCCATGGTAAATACGTGCTTATGATATTATCAGCAGTCCATTGTGGCCGGGGGGATCGGATGGCTATTCAAAGTGGGCCCGCACTGCTAATAACTAGGACCATGAAGACTGTTGACTGGCTGACTGCTGATGGGAGGAAGAATATATAGGGAAAAAAACAACACCATTTATAGTGTGGAAAAATGTGGCTATAAATATGCATTCAGTGTCTGTGTGATAGTGGAAACATTAATTATATCAGATTATGTACAAGGTTTAAAACTTAAAGAGGAACTAAACACAAAATCAACATTGTTTTTTTCTACTAAACTGTGTATGTGGTGTTTTAATAGCATTATCTACTGTCCCTGGTCCTTTTGTGTAATTTTAGTGCAAACTATGTACATTTGCTTGCCTGGCAAATCCAGGATGATATCTCTCTGTATTTATGGGAACTGTGCAATGAGTGGCATGTGCAATATTTTGGATGGTGCAATAATGGGAACTGTGCAATGAGTGGAATGTGCAATGAGTGGAATGTGCAATTATGGAAACTGTGCAATGAGTGTAGTGTGCTATTTTTATTTTGACCCTTTTGTGACCCCAGCCCTTGGGACTACGGGTGGAAATTAGCCTTTGGCTATAATCCGGTATGTTTACATTCATGTTGTATCATGTCTGTTCATTAACATGCATTGTCCCAATCAAATAAATAAATCAAATTAAAAATTAAAAAATAAATTTTTTTTTAGAAAAGGGATATTACTCTGGTCTCAATACTGTCTGTTGTGTCTCAAGCCCGGTCAAACAGAGCTCACTGGTCACCTATGATTTACAAATAAAATCAAATTTATCTCACCTCAGATTAACAGAGTTTAGTGCTTGCCTCATTGATTCTGCAGAAATCCTCCATGTTTTCAGCCAGCTGTCATATTTTTTGTTTTCTTCGGACGCGGATGGACATAATTGGCTAATCCACCTGTCAATCACGCCCATTTGAAAACGGGGAAAATCACCTGTGACCAGACTCATATCTTCATGAAGTAGCTTTCTCGTAAAAAACTGTCAAAAACTGTGAAGTGAAGAAAAAGTGTGCACTGCCTCCCATGGACACTGCAGTTTCAAGTACTATGTTTACAGCCAGGTGTTCCTGGCTGTAGGGGCGGAGTTTGAAGTGTGGATACCTGTTAGACCAATCAGAGTCTGAAGTATATGTCCAGACCCCACCCCTCCTCCCTCCTCGCTCTCTTTTTTAGTCTTCTAGACCTCACTTCTTGAATAATGGGTACCGCTTTACTTCATTTTCATTGCATGTATCTTTATTTATACAGGGAGTGCCCAATGCCCAAAAGCCCCGAATACAGAACAACACAAACAAAAACAAAACTAATAACTACATAAGTCCATTTAAAACATTAAAAACAGGTGCAGGTGTGATTATAAATGTTTATCACCAGATTATTAAAGTGCATTTGTGTCACCAATGTATCCAGTTTTGCTTCTCCTTGAAATGCATTCCATTTTTTGTAAGCAAAATAACCAAAAGTTTTTTTTTTTCATTTCAGTTCTAGTGCAGCCAGTTTTTAGACATAGACAATCATAAGATATTGTATTAAAAGTTCACGTATCAAAGTTCAACAAGCAAGTCAGATATTCAGTCTATCAAGTTGTCCCTTGTAAATACATTTTATACAGTGTTGTGCCCTTCTGACAGATAGCGATGGCCAACCTACTTTTTCATAGAGTGCACAGTGATGGGTTTTAAATTCATGACCTGCTGAATTTAAAATCCACCATTTAAATGAAGAGCTGAGTGAAAGAGTACATCTCCATAATCTAGTAGAGACAGAAAGGTTGCTTGAAAAATTTATTTTCTGTAATGCAATGCAATACGATATTTACAATACAATACGTTTTATTTGCATTCAGTGATAATTTAAGACTTTTGAGGGAATTTGGGATTTCATTAAAATCTTGCTGCAGTTTTAAAATCACCTGATCAGCAGAGGGAGCCTCGCATACAAAACAGCATCATCTGCAGGTACATGTATGAGGCTTTCTCTTAAATTGCAACCAATCGAATGAATAAATATAGTAAAAAGTAACGGGCCCAAAATTGAGCCTTGGGGCACTCCTTGATTTCAGCCCAACTTCTGGTTTCAACGGTGTTTATGGAGAGTTGTCATGTGGGAGCACGGATGACGTTGGCTTGTGGGCGGAGCATTGCACAGAATCTTACAGCTAACTTAAGGAGGATCGCTATTACTCAAACATGCATGGATGACATATAAAACTGCTTCAGGCATGTTTTTAATGAGGGAACACCATTATAACATGGTAGAAATCTGCAAAAAGTCCCATGCTACTCCCTCTTTAAATCTTGGTTATATTTTAGAGTTAACTGTGCAACACCATTGCATAAGATAATCTGAATATAATTATAACTTTTTTGAGCTATATGCCATCAATTATCTGTTGACTTCTGTTCAAAAAAAGAAAAAAAAACACTGAATCATTAGGTGTATCCAAACTTTTGACGGGTAGTGTATATGTTAGTGGAGACAAGCAGGTGACGCAAACATACCAAGTTACAGGTCAGATTTGTGGATAGGCGAGCCCACTCACATTGCATCACGCTAGTCAAGATATTTTTGACTAGTTAGATACGTTTTATGACATACTGCTACAATTCAGGCAAAGCAATGACATCTCCATGGACATAAGAAAGCACTTGACGTACGTTTTACTATCAATAAAACCATAAACTTAAAATAATAAAAAAATAATACAATCTCAGTTCAGGAGGACCACCATTATCACAAAACTTCAAAAGTTCAACTTGACTCTAAAAATACCCAACGGGGAATACACAGTTACTATAATTGTGAAACTGGTTGAGAATACACAGTAACTATCATTCTCAAATATGATGGTTATAATTCCTTTAAGAGTAAAAAGTTAGAGTATTTCACGCAAATGTTGTTAATTTGTTAGTGTTACATGTAGTGATATTGATAAAAAAAAAAAAAAGATACACATTTTGGTAAACAGTAGCAATACAAATCAATTTCTTCATTTTTCTTATGAATTTTGTGTTTTTATTTTTCTTTGCTCAAAGCCAAAGCTTGAACTTGAAAACTTTAGTCAGGATGTTACCACAAATATGATAAAATAACCCCTCAAATTATATGAAAAGTACTTTTCAGTCCAGTTAAAAAATGTTGTGAAGTAGAAAGTACAGATACCTGCTCTCAAATGTAGTGAAGTAAGAGTAAAATGTGTCCACTTTAAAATGTACTTAAGTAAAGTACAGATACCTAAAAATTCTACTTAAATACAGTACTTTTTACTACTTGTACTTTGTTACCTTCCACCACTGGTAAGGAGGTCTTTATAAGATCTGCCTGTCACGTTTGGGATCCATTCTAGTTTCAGGGGGAAAGAGAAGAATCAGAAGCCATTATTTAACCCCAAGGGGAAACATGTTTTTCGTAACAGGCATTGATTTCTTAGTTGGACCAGAAGTAGAAATAAGGATATCAATATAAAACAATTAAAATACTGGGTTTCAGATGACATCATGACATTCAATGGGCCAATAATATTTAAAGTGCCTATTTTTTTAATTTTTTTTTGGGGGGGGGACAGAGCATTTTGAGCTTTGGAGCTGTAGACAGACTAATAATAAAGGGTTACTCAAACATGTGTGAATGAAACAAAACACAACTCCACATATGTTTTTGATGAGGTAACAGCATTATAACATGGCTTAAAGCTCACGAGAGTCAGTTTTGCGTAATATAGGACCTTTAATACAGATGGGGGCAGCTACAATGAATATTGTTCAAAAGCAGTTTTTTTAGCAATACAGGAAGTTAATGGGTTAATAATGGACTCAGAACTTAAACAGCCACATCAAATCAATACAGTAGCTTTTTCCCATCTAAAAACATGTCAAAAATCAAAGGTGTACTGTCTAAACCAGACTTAGAGAGACTTATCCATGCATTTGTCTCCAGTAGGTTAGACTACTGTAACGTCCTGCTCACTGGCCTCTCCAAACGAGAGTTATGACAGCTGTAGTACATCCAGAACACGCTCACTGGCCTCTCCAAACGAGCCTTAAGACAGCTGCAGTACATCCAGAACACTGCTGCTTGGGTCCTGACTAGAACCAGGAACCTGTGCTCAGGTCTCTGCACTGGCTCCTGTGGCTCAGAGAATAGACTTTAAAGCAGCTCTGCTTGTTACAAGTCTCTCCATGGCCCAGCACCAAAGTACATCTCCCACATGTTAGTGCCATATGAACCATCTCACACTCTGATGATCTCAGGGACCGGCCTCCTGCTGGTGCCCAGAGTCAGGACTAAACATGGGGAATCAGCGTTTCAGTTTTATGTAGCTAAAACCTGGAACATTCTTCCTGAAGATGTGAGACAGGCCTCTACTTTGACAATGTTTAAATCCAGGCTCCAAACGGTTCTGTTTAGCTGAAAGGGTTTTATTCTACCCTCTTCCCCTTTAATGTTAATTTTATGATGATTTGTGATTATTTATGTTTATATTTGTTTGTATTGTAATTTTAATGTCTTTCTTATTATGTAAAGCACTTTGAATTACTTTGCGTACGAATTGTGCAGTACAAATAAACTAATAGAACCATCAGATTGAAAATTTGTGATTTCTGTGGACATATGCATGTATGTGTGTATGATATAGTCGTGTGTGTGTGTGTGTGTGTGTGTGTATATGTATGTGTGTCCTTATTATGACGTTTTGTTCTTTTGTTTTGTTTTGTTTTGGTTTTTTTCTTCTATTCCCATTGCCATCATCATTATGACTTTTACAGTTGTGTCTCCCTCTTTACTTTGGCAACTACAAACCTCTGTCTTGCATCCCATATTTTCCTCACTTTTGCATCCACTTAATGTTCCTTTCTCACTTGTAAATATGTTGTAAATAGTAGTTTGCAAAATAAAATAATTTTTAAAAAGAACGTGATTTTACCTTGTAGATATTCCATATCAAAATACAATGTAGTCAATAAGAAAAATTCTTGACCCCATCTGAGAGTATGACATCATTGCATTCAACAATCTGAAAACCACCAATTACAGGATGACAGTTACGTTTTTTCCCAAGAGTGGTCATTTGTTTCATTGATAAATGTTAAAAGGTGCAATGTGTAGCTTTTCAAGTGGAGAGTCACAGCGTGGCATTAAACATATGTATCTCCACAGAAAAAAGGGACCACACCAGGCCAAGTATCAGGTTTGTTGCACGGAATAATGGTGACTAACTGACTACTGAATTTTTTAATTGTTAATTATCATCTGGATCATAAACTAACTATAACACAAACCATTTGATAAGAAATTTTTATTGTGACGACACAGTTATGAAATCAAAATGAGAAAAGAGGAGTTTATGTTTTGTCATTTTTAGGTTAAACTGCTATCAATAACCTTTCATTCACAATATTTAAAGGTCCTATATTACACTGTTGATTCTTGTGAGTATTGTTGTTACCTCCTCAAAACACACCTGGAGTTGTGTTTTGTTTCATTCACACGTGTTTGAGTAATCCTTAATTATTAGTCTATGTTTTTCATGAGGAAACAATATTATCAGATGATGATCAGAAAATAGCATAATATAGGATTTTTAACAGTTTAACTGGTTGATCTCTCTATAAAAAGATACATCTCCAAGCCTCAATCAAAATAATCAGTTCACTTGACAACTAATAAAAAAATGGCTGACTTCAACTACGGCAGTAATAAGTTGCAGCCCTATTAAGAATTAAAACAACACTGCCACCATTGAGTTATAAACCATGAAATGCCAATAAAAGGTGTTTAAAGTATTCAAGAAGCCAGAATAAAGTCCTACATGTTTTGATAAGCTGAACCAGGAAGTGCGTGGTTAATGGGTGGTGCAGTAGACGACCATTTAAAGCGATCTGACGGATTGCAAATATCTCCGTCAGCGCAGGGTTGCACGGGGTGGCGGAGATGAGTGCCGTGAAATGGGAGAAGTTGGCTCGCTCTGGTGATGTCATCAGACGAGGACGGTGAGCGACAGCCGGAGGACCATGTCATAGCTCGCACAATGCTTTTATGTCAAGCTAATGAGAATGAAGGCTCGTTCCGATGTGGAGATGTTCTGGGAGTAAACATTTGTAAGCCCCTTTCACACATGCAGCCTGAATTTACCTGCATTTTGCTAGAACAGGGTCATGTGTGAACAAAGCCAGATCTGATTTTCCTGCATTTTTGACCTGGCAATTTCCTGGGTAAGTTACCTCGAATATACAGGTAAGGCTTTTGTGCGAATAAAGCTAGAAAATTGTCGGTACCACTGCTTGTTTTCCTTGGTTATGAGCTTCATTTCTTTGGGCACAAGCTTGGTTTTCTTGGTTACAATCTCGGTTTCCTGGTTACGCTACATGGTTACGCTCCATTCTTCCATTTAATTTAAATGAAAACAAATCTGTGGCTTGCTAGCATGATGTGCAGCTATCCATCGGAGGTGGTGACAACTTCACGGCTCTTTGTTGCGATGAGTTTATGGTGACGTCAGCTCCCATTGGGCACCTCAGTTTTGTAGCACAAAAGTCAGCAAAGTTGTTTCCTTTATGAAGTCATTTTAGATGAATATTGCGATTTAAAATGTGCAAATTATAACATAATGATCCATGGGTGTCATAGATTAGAACTGTATAGTACGCTCAAGCACAATATGTCTTCTTTAACACTGACTTAGATGTTTCTTCTACTTTTCAATTCCCAGTAGCACACTTGTATCTACAATAACATGGCTTACCCTCAGCCTCTCCTATTCTCCTCACATCTGGCGCCTGCTCCTCTGAACCTCTTTAAAAGACGTCACAGCCAATGACTCTCCCCAGCCGTGGGATCAGAGCAGACGGCCCCGATACCTTCAGGTACTACACTACAGCTGTGCAAACAATATTAAACAAACACCAAAAGGAAGTCAGTCATTCACCCAGAAATTAGGCCAATGTGGAGATGAAAACACAGACTGTGCCGCTTGTAACTCAATCTCCTTTTTCTCCAACAACGGTCTGAACAAGAACGTTTACCGCTGTTGGAAAAACTGGAGTCGCGCTCTCCAAAGTCAATATGAAGCAAAAGCGGCCAGCGTTCGGTAGTTACGTTAAGTGCAGTCATATGTACAATCATAACCTCATTGTCATTTTGCTCAACCTTGAACTTTGAATGAGTCCAGGAACCTAAAAAGTGCATTCTTGTGTGACATGTAAAAGTTTGCTTCCCCCCATTAAGCTAAAACGTAATGCGTCGCTATTCCTCCAGCCAGGACAATAAAGTGTACCAAACCTTAGCCTTGTAATGTGAAAAGTGTGGTTAAACAGATGTGAGGCTAAAAAATTCAAAGTTTTTAAATTCAAAGTTTTTGCTCAAGTTTGTGACCACTGACGACCTTTTGGGAGGTCAGTAAAGTATCTATCTATCTGTCTTTCTTTTGCCATGTTTTTATTGTTGAGTGACATTTTAACCCAATATGTACGACCTGGACCTTGGAATTTTTTTTAATAATCACTCATACAAAGCAGTGGGTGGAGAAAGGTGGTAGGTGAAATTTTATGAGCACTCAAGCCTCAAATGCAGGACAATACAGGATTATTCAAACATGAATTAATCAATCAAAATACACCTCTTACTTTCTTAACATTAAGCTAAACGTGGGTAGAAAAGGTTTCAAAGGTAGTCATCTGGACACTGTTTATGAAATCAAGACGTTTTGACTTACACCCAGAAGTAATTTTCATTTTCATGTAACTGGTCTGACCAGCACCATGAATAATATGCCAAGAATTCAGCAACTTTAGGCTGCGATGGGTTTATAATAAGAGAAGCTTCTTTTGTTTTTAATGGACGAGTGAATGACCCGTGAACGAGTTGCAAATGTGCTTGCGTCTTCGAGTATATTAATGAGTTGTACTAATTTATTTGTACGTTTACGCACATATTATAAGCATATTAATATCTTTAATCACCTGCAAATTATATAGGCATTTATTTGAAGTTTTCCTGCATTTAATGAGCCGAAATAACGTGATCATGAATTGAAACTAAAGTTAGAGTTTTCAGGGCAGTGTGTAGGTCCTAATCACACTGGATGTTTAAGAACTAATTTGTAGACCATCCTAGAGCATGTTTAGGGGCCTAAGTGTGGCCCTATAACATACTTTATAATACAGAATCTATAAATGCGGCTCCAGCTGGAATAGATTAAATTGCACTAGAAAACAGGAAAAATGTCTATAATATTCAAAATTTTCTGCCCCCTCTGGTTGATCATCAGAAAAGTATTCTTGCCTATTTGTTATGGCTATTGATGTTCTCAGCATCCATAAATGTCTTTGTACATCGCTGTGTGTGCGTCATGTTTTGTAATGTTAATAATCAATCGCCCAAGTGGCACTAAAGTGGAGAAGGCCTACAAGCCGAATTTTGCTCAGCGACTCCTGAAGGTTAATTCCAGCTCTGAGCGCTACAATACACTTGTACAGGCACAAGACAAAATAAAATCAGGTACAAAGCCTTTAAATACAGTTTAACTCAGGTCAGCTCAAAACACATCCATACCATTCATTTTGCGAGCTGATGGGAGGGGCGGCTGCTGTTTACAAGGTGATACATTTTAATTGCTTCAGACAAATTTGTTTTTGAGCTGAGCGTCAAAAATCCCAACATCTAAGTAATCCTGGAGGACAAGCAGAAGAGGCGTGTCCTCCGGGAGAGCTGAGATGTGGCGTAATGAGTGGTGCTAATAACAAAGACAGATGTATGTGTTTAAAACAGTCACCGCCGCACGCTTAAAGAGGCAAAGAGCACATTACAGATTCCTTTCCCAATCCGCCGCACATGCTCACGCAGCCTCCAGGGGGCCCCATCCACTCCCTGTCAAGTTTAGCAGCAACTGGAGCAAGGTCAGAGCTGTGCGAGAGAGAGGCACTATGTGAGCTCTGAGAGCACAGATCTCCTTTACAGAGCAAGTCACAGTAATGATTAAAGACGTGAATGTACAACAAGTGAAGCTTGTGTCTTTATTGAAGCTTGCATGGGATCCAGAATCCACACCTCTTCAATACTTTCTGAAGACGTGAGTCGAGTCACTGGTGACTGTCTCTGAGTTCAGATGGGTGTGATCAGCCAGGTGGGTGACAGGTGGATTAGCCAATCAGGTTCACGCATGGTCGGTGAAAACAAATATGACTGCTTACATGGAAAAAAGAAAGGAAAGTCTGATCTCACGCCAGACTGATGTGTGTGTCACTTTGAACTGAGTTCTACCCATCTATCTGAAAGCGATCGCTGTTCCAGATTGACTAATATTAGTCATATTAGTTATGACAGAATTATGTGACGAGATATGTTGTTTCTTGTTCGCAAATTGCAGATAAATGAATTATTTAGGAAGTTTTCCCAAAATTGTATTGCTGATTACTTCATTAATTAAAATATACAGCGTTGTCTTAAATGTGTTTAATTTATGAAGTAGAACTATCAGTGTAAAATAAAACAAAAATCCCTGTCAGTTTGTCACCACACTATCCTCCAATCCCAAACGGACTTTGGAGCCCAACGCTTCTGCATGAGTTTTCCAGTTGAAATTACGACATGAGTTGTGTACAGTCCCATTTTCTGAGTCGGAGGTTGGATCGTCTGAGTTTCTGAGATCACATGAATAAATCCATCTTGCTGAGCAATGTTATCATTTAACGTCTCACTGAAAAAAAACAAACCTGATCGCACAATCATTTTGGTTCTGGCTTGAGATGCGACAAAGGGTGTGGTTACCAAACTACAGACATATATCATTCTGGATTTGCCAGGCAAAAAAAAAAATGAAACTATGGTTTGCCTTGACGTGGCTCAGTGGTAAGAGTGTTTGATTCTGGCTCAGACTGGTAGCCTATACATACTGTTGCTATAACCCAGATTACCAATATATGAAAATAATAGTAATAGTAATAACTTTTTAGAGAACACATGGATTTTCTCGTTGTCAGTCTATGGACAGGGCACACCTTATGTGAAAGCTCAGAACCTCCAGAATTCACTCACTGAGCTGCAGAGGCTGCACCAGCACTGATTCATGATTGGCTGTAAGCGCTGGCGTTTAGGTAGTGACCATTCAGGTCAAAGAGACCAACTGGATTTCAGCATTAGAACTGGCAACCCAAATGAGAGATTCATAGGGGGGAGAGTGCAGACGCTAACCTTGCTCGCTCCTGCTTGCTTCAAAATTTCTGACGAGCCAGCGACATATCTGGGGGAAGAAACCAAAGGAATTCTTTCTGTGAACGCTGTCGGAACTATCAACAACAAATTAATAAGATACAAGCACAGATATTTGTTTTAGAATCTGAAAAAGGACTTCACCGGACACTGCCTGTGACTTCCAGTGGTAAGCAGAGAAGAGGGTGAAAAAACTGCTACTTTCAACTTAAACCTGAGTGATACAGTGTCTTTTCCAAAACTTTGTAAAGACAAGAATGCCAGACCAATGCAACAAGTGATAAAAGACAATGCTAATATAGTTACATCACCCAAAATACATCTTAAAAATAGATTTTTACCACTGTCACACATTGATGTAGATGTTAACATACAAAAATAGAAAATGGATTTTTGTCACAAAACAAGAGCAATGAAGTTGGCAAAAGAGCTCAGGCAGACAGGCGATCTGTGCCAAACGTCAAGGTCAGAGATACGCTGCTGTTAGGAGACGGTGCTGTCAGAGATGTGAGCCACAGAGGGATGCAAACTTGCTCTTATCGCAGTTATTCTGTTTCTGAGATTACAAA
>JACM01063207.1:0-32052 GCA_000787095.1 Periophthalmodon schlosseri | reverse complement strand
CCACCGCCGCACTCAGTGTCAAGGGTAGGGCGCTTTCTTGTTTTAATGACTTTGTTTTTCCTATTTTTGATATTTGTATTTTATTTTTATAATTATATTACCCTTTGGGTGAGTTGTACAATATGCTCATGTTCATTTATTTCAGTGTGGTCACAGTTTTCCATTTTTGTGTGTTTTTCAAAAGTTTAACCCAAACCTGATTTTACAAAAACTGAAAATATATGTCATATTGGTTTAATTACAAATATAAGTTTGATTTACTGCTCACAATTCCACACCACATAAGGTACATATGGTTTGATGAGGAACAAAACACTGGTATTTGTCATGTAAAAAACTATCTATCCTCTAGATTCAAAGCTGACGGCTTCCAAATCGGACTTTAAGGTTGAACCTCAGAGGCAGGTTATCACAGAAACGTCAGGAGGTACGAGGAGGACGGCTGCTCCATGTGGTCACTCGTCCTGTCATTTTGTGCTCGTGCTGTTAACAACAAGGCTTCTCTGCAGTTTGTGTTTTACTTTAAAACTTGTTTTAATCGTAGTAGTACTATACCGCAGTTGGTTCTATGTCATTATTAAACTTTCTTCAAGTGCTCTATGGTCTTAAAAGTTGAACTGATTTTGTCTGTTGTCATATTGCTCATACAACGTGTATATTTCAGCCAATAAGCCTGAGGCACCGTCCATAATCTCCAAAGACAAAGATAGAGACAAGCAAAAGAAGCAGGTGGTGAATGAGACGGTGGAAGGTAAATCACTCATTTGTTTGTGGCATAAATATATTGCTCTACATTGTGTCCTGCTTTGCCAATGGGATTATTTTGTATTCTAAAACATGGCTTTTGCCCATAGAAGATTGCTTGAATATGTTGGCTGTACTTGCAGTACAGTGGTGGCTCTCTGTGTTTGTAGTGTTGTGTTCAAGGTAACACTGGCTTAGTTGCCTTTGACTGCAGTAATTCCTCTGTTTCAGACGGCAAAAGTGAAGCAGGGCTCAAGCAAAAGAAACAGGAGGTTAAAGAGACAGTTGAAGGTAATATGTCATTGTCAACTGCTGCTTGTCTGAAATACTGTTTGTTTTAGGAAGTGGATTAAATAGATGACCTGGCCAATGCAACAGTGAAGGCAGATACAAAAATAATGTATTTTAAATTTACATATTTATTAAATGTATGAAATTTTAACAAAATATAACAAAACTAAAATAACAAATAATAATACAATAAAATTAAAAAAAAAAACAGTGAGGATAGAAATAACTTCAAAACAACATCGTAACAGTAATAATAAATGGGGTTTCAGGCCTGTAATGAAGCTCTGGATGTCTAGACAATAAAAACAAACAGCTACTTAAATTTGAGAGACACATGGCCACTTCCCTGTTTAACATCCCTGCAGCCTGGTCTATACTGAGACTCACATGAATCAGCTACTGGACAGATGTACACACAAAACAGCAGGGGACCCAAGATGGAGCCTTGTGGTATCCCCATGATATATTTACATTAGGCCAGATATTGTGATTTTCAGTAAAATACATTAAAACATGATTTAATGCTTAAAGAAGCAAATGTTATGTAATTATAATAACTTATTTTTGTCTTATATAGAGTGTGATAGTGTCTGGCAAAGTGATATTCCATCAGTCTTGTACTCGGTGCACAAGCTACTGTGACTTTAGATGTTTGAACCTTTTCTCATTATCTTAGCTGTCATGCTGCCACCTACTGGACAGATTCTTAAATCTGAACAGATTTATAAGCAGGAAACAACAACAACTACTACAACAATAATACAAGGTAATTTAACTGGCTGGATGTTTTGCTCAGCTTTCTGCTGATAAAATTAGACAGTGGAAGGGAATTCACTGGGAGCTTTGTTGTTTGTCCTTTGATATATATTGTTCTACATTGGCTCTGCTTTGGCAATGAGCTTTGTATTATTATGTATTTCTAAAACATAGCTTTTGCCCATAGAAGATTGCTTGAGCATATTGCCTATACTTGCAGTTCAGCTGTGGCTTTTTGTGGTAACATTGACTTAATTGCCGTTGACCGCAGTAATTCCTCTGTTTCAGATGGCAAAAGTGAAGCAGGGCTCAAGCAAAAGAAACAGGAGGTTAAAGAGACAGTTGAAGGTAATATAAATGTCAACTGCTGAAATGCTGTTTATTTTAGCATTATGACCAAGTAGATGAAGAATGAAGGCAGATACAAATATAACGTTTTTTAAATTTACTTATTTATTAAATGTTTTAAACAAAATATAAAAACTAAAACAACAAATACTATAACAATAATACAATAAAATTAAAACAGTGAGGATAGAAATGACTTCAAAATAACATAGTACCAGTAATAATAAAGAGCGTTCACAGCCTATGGTCGTGTGGCCTGTAATGAAGCTCTGGATATATACACAATAAAACAGTTTAAAAACAAACAGCTACTTAAATTTGAGAGACACATGGCCACTTCCCTGTTTAACATCCCTTCAGCCTGGTCTATGCTGAGACACACATGAATCAGCTACTGCACAAATGTCAGAAAATTCACTGATATAAAATCAAAACAGCAGGGGACCCAAGATGGACCCTTGTGGTATCCCCATGTTGTATTACACAGGGACAGATACTGCGATATTTTCAGTGACATACATTAAACCTCGATTTAATACTTAAAGAAGTAAATGTTATGTAATTCTAACCACTTTTATCTTATGTAGAATATGATAGTGTTTGGCAAAGTGTTATTCCATCAGTCTTGTAGTCAGTGCACAATCTACTGTAATTTTAGATGTTTGAACCTTTTCTCATTATCTTAGCTGTCATGCTGCCACCTACTGGACAGATTCTTAAATCTGAACAGATTTATAAGCAGGAAACCACAACAACAACAACAATAATACAAGGTAATTTAACTGGCTGGATTTTTTTGCTCAGCTTTCTGCTGCCAAAATGAGATGGCGGAAGGTAAATCACTGGGAGCTTTGTTTGTGCTTTGGTTTATATTGTTCTACGTTGTGTCCTGCGTCTTGTGAACAGGCTGCTTTGGCAGTGAGCTTTGTGTTATTGTGTATTTCTAAAACATAGCTTATGCCTTTAGAAGACCGCTTGAGTATGTTGGCTATATTTTCAGTACAGCTGTGGCTTTTTGCGTTTGTAGTGTTGTGTTCAAGGTAACACCGGCTTAGTTGCCGTTGACCACAGTAATTCCTCTGTTTCAGACGGCAAAAGTGAAGCAGGGCTCAAGCAAAAGAAACAGGAGGTTAAAGAGACAGTTGAAGGTAATATAAATGTCAGCTGCTGATTGTCTGTACAAGCTGAAATACTATTTATTTTAGCTCTTGGCTCTTAATACTCACCTACTGTACGGAACACAAAGTTCACTGATATAAAATCAAAACAGCAGGGGACCCAAGATAGACCCTTGTGGTTTCCCCATGTTATATTACACAGGGACAGATATTGTGATATTTTCAGTAAAATACATTAAAACATTATTTAATACTTAAAGGAATAAATGTTATGTAATTCTAATCACTTGTTTTTGTCTTATATAGAGTGTGATAGTGTTTGGCAAAGTGATATTCCACCAGTCTTGTAGTCAGTGCACAAGCTACTGTAATTTTAGCTGTTTGAACCTTTTCTCATTATCTTAGCTGTCGTGCTGCCACCTACTGGACAGATTCCTAAATCTGAACAGATTTATAAGCAGGAAACAACAACAACAACACAAGGTAATTTAACTGGCTGTATTTTTTGCTCAGTTTTCTTGTCTGCCTATTTGATGATAAACACACACCTTTTACTTATTTTAACATAACAGAACTGAAGTTGGTGACCCCCTCTGTGGAGACCACCAAAGCAGTGCACGGTATGTTTTTGATCTCATCTTTTGCTGAGCTGTTCTTGTTCTTCAAATGTTTGTGATGCTGTTTTGGCTTTTGGACGTGGTTCAGTCGATCGGTTCTTGCACTTTCATCGTGCGCCTGCGGTTCCCTGTTGTTGGATTTCAAATATTGCTGTTGTGTTGGTCCCATAGGCTGTATATATAAATGGACATAGCTAACCCGCTAGCCGACATGTTCCAAACAGGAAGTGATCATGGGCGCCCTTCGCACCTCTCTCAGCTGCAATGAGCCTCGTCATTTTGGTCTTAAAATGTTCGTATTAACCCGCTCTACATGATCCTGGTGTTTTTATTTGGCTATTTTGTCTGCAAATCAAGATTCATAACAGACAAATCAGGTGCCTTCTCTCCTTGAGATTGCTCTCGCTAGCATCAGCAACAGGTTTGATTGACAACTTTGCTAAGCACCCACTCCCTGCTAAACCAGCGGTGCGAGAAGGGGCGTTACCTTCAACAACCTGGCTCTGGATTGGGTCTTTGGTTGCTATGATATTCACGGTCAGAACTCTGCTCCAAATCGTCCCTATAACTGCTCTGGCCTCGATGAGCTTCATTTGACTGACTTTGACGTCACACTCACTCAGTCCACTTCTTTATACAGTCTATGGTTGGTCCGTACTGTACTTTACCACAGAGTTATAGTGTGATAATAGATTGGAAATAGATAAACATAGAATGCTCAGTATAATTAGACTTTTATTTACCATTCTACTTCCATCCTATTATCATGCTCTGCTCTAAAGTGAAGCACTGTTGTGTCTAGATATATTTTCTACTTGTATGTTTTAGTTTAAAATATTTATAGTCTCAAGACGCTGAAGCTGTTTCATATGATATTCTATTTTTCTATTGATTTTAAATGACCTATAGCCTAGTAAAGCCTTGTTCCCCCAAATACCAGTGATGTTGGTGTAGCATTTGTTTTACATTTATCTGTTTGGCTTTTTACGACCCTTGAGATGTTTGTGTTGTCTGACTGTTCTGTGACCGGGCGTCTAGTTCTGAAGCTTGTTTTTGTTTTGTTTTGATGAATTCAGAGCCGTTCTATCTAAAACCTTATATTGATTATCTCAGCTGCTCTGCTGAAATGTACTGCTTGGATGTTTTTTTCTGGAAAAAATTGGTTGTCCACTCGTCTCTCTATATTGTCAGAAATTAACATTATATTTGCTCTTAGTTGCTGAAAAACAAGCAGAACAGAAGCAGAGGACCAAAGATGCTAGTGAAGGTACAGGGCGATGGAGGCTTTTAATTCACTATAGGAGAATTTACACAGTTAAAAGAGAACACTGCTTAATCTAAACACTTCAGTGATTTAATACATGTAACAGTCAAACCTCTGAGGCTGTGCATAAAAATAGTTTGTACAAGATTTATGTAAACAGTGTGGTTCCAATGTAAAAACATAAAGCCTCAAATCTGTCATAACAGAACTGAAGTCGGTGACATCGTCTGTCGAGACGTCCAAAGCTGTGGAAGGTATGTTTTTATCTCATCGTCCTGCTGAGTTTGTTTGTTTTTTGGCTTTTGGACGTGGCTCCGTCTCTCGTTACCTGTGTTTTCATGGTGTGATGTATAAGACCATGTTGTTCCCTGTTGTTGGATTTCAGATTGTTGTTTTCTAAGGTCGTTTTCACACGTTAGTGGCTCTGTGGAGCGCCCCTCAGTGGCTCCAGATTTAGTTCTGTTTACTTTATTTTTGGGTCGGTCTTGTTCACACACACCGCGCATCATTCACCCCAAACACCACGAGCCACGTGAGCGTCCATCAGCTGATCAAAGAACTTATCTCCATGACAACGTGCTTCAAGCAACAGAGCAGAGGGGGAGGACAAAAAGCTTTTGGAACCTGCGCAGACAGACCTGGGCTCACAGACCCAGGCTCACCTGCGCAGACAGACCCGGGCTCACCTGCGCACACAGACAAAGAGGAGACTGTGGCTGATATTAAGTTGATCCAAATGGCCTCATGAGATGAATGTGTCAAACAGCAGCTCTGCAGTGTCCATTTATACAAATATACGTGATCTGAGCGTTTTTTGTCCAATTCCAAGCACTTTTACTATCACCGACTGCTTAGGTCGACCCGAGGTTGGCCTGAGGTCGGCCACGCTCAGGTCTCTCCGAGACCTCCTGTTGCAAGCGTTTACTGCGGTCCAGAGTGTTGGGTTCACACCGACCCAAGCGCCGCTCTCAGAGAGAACGCTCTTTTACTAGTGACAGTGTGAAAACGACCTAAGACGAGCTTCTGGACGTGACTCTATTGTAACTCATGCTTTCATTCTAGCGACTTGTACGAGACTTTATCGCCCCCTGTTGTTAGATTTCAAAGTGTATGTTGCAGCATTGTCTTATTGGGTGTTTAGTTATAGTGAAGTAAAATGACTAAAATGAATTGCAGCAGAGAAGTCTTCTGCTCCAAAGGGAACCTCTGGTGTTGAACCTCAGGAGGCAGAGACGTTGAAGACTGAAGGTAGGTCTGATGTCGTAAATGTTGGCAGTGGTCCAGCTGTGTCTGTGGATCTCGTTTCTACAGGTGCTTTTTTTGTGGAGTGATGTGGATCAGTGACAGTGCGTTTAGGTCTGGACACCATTTTGCATGACTATAATTTAAATCATACTGGGCGTTTTAACATAATGCAGCCATGTGCTTTATATTCACGTTCAGTAGTTCCATGTCTTAATTAGATCTCTCATTTGAAATAAAAATTAAAACTTTCTGTTTTTTGAAATACATTTGCTTTTGGTTGAGAAGTGGCTGAACAGGTGTGATCCAGGTTTACTCTTTGTTTCGCTGTGGTCTCCATGTTTTTGGTCTTCACTCTGTCTCTGAGCTTCCATTGGTGCAGCTGGCATGAATAACACTGTGTATCACATGTTGAGTGTTGCACTTATGTGGGTTAGTCTGTCTACGTTTGTTTTTATTGAAAGATGTGAAATATTAATAATAGAAATAAGTAGAATAAAAATAGATTTTTTTTTTCAGTTCAGGCAGAAATGGGTTTATTATTATTAGTAGTTTAGGGGCCTTTGATTCGATGTGATCCAAACAAACAAACATGATCAGAACGTCTCCAGATTCTCCATATATACTGTATAAAAACAACGGAAATAGTAACAAAAATAGTACGGCTGCAAGTTAAATGAATGAAACCTTTTGTCATAGCAGAACTGAAGCTGGGGACGCCCTCTGTGGAGACCACCAAAGCAGTGGAAGGTACGATTTTGAGCTCATCGTTCTTTGCTGAGTTGTTCTTGTTCTTCAGATGTTTGTGATGCTGTTTTGGCTTTTGGACGTGGTTCAGTCTGTCGTGCCCCTGCTGTTCCCTGTTGTTGGATGTTCAGATGTTATATTATAGTGTGGTATTAGAATGGAAGTAATAAAGTGGAACACAGATGTATTTTCATGAGTAATTACCATGAACTCACCATAATTGCACTTTTACCATACCACTTCCATCCTATTATCATGCTCTGCTCTAGAGTGAAACACCGTTGTGTCTAGATATATTTTCTAGCTGTTTGGTTGGTTTCAAATATTTATAGAGTTGTGTTTAATTGAGTTGCAGCAGAGAAGTCTCCTGCCCCGAGAGGAAGCTCCGGTGTTGAACCTAAGAAGGACACAGAGACGTTGAAGGTTGAGGGTATGTTTTGTGGTGTAAATGTTGGTGGGCTTCCTGTTGTTTCTGAAGACCTTGTATATGATTATAGCAGATGTAGCTGTGAAAGAGGCAGATCTGAAGCAGAGGACCACAGAGACTGAAGGTAGGGAAGGCTGCGGGCTGCATGTCTGCAAACTGTTTTATAGAGTCTTATGTAATATAAGTTATTATCATACAGTGCATTCTCATTTATTACACACATAACTAGGGCTGGGCACGGAAACTCGGAACTGACCGTAGGTTCAGTAAGTACCGGTACCAAAAAAACACCATTCAAGGTCCAACGTAATTCAAAAATAATAAAAAAAAATAAATAAATCTTAATAATATTGGTCATTAATTTACACTTACAAAAAATACAGGCATCAAGAAAAGAACCGTTCAGGAACCGGTATCGAAAAGCAGGTATCGTTAAAGTACTGGTATCGGTGCCCAGCCCTAAACATAACTGTGGTTTCTAGCCACTTGTTTGTTAATTCGTTAAATATTTTTGTAGTTATTTTTGTAGAGTTATCTCCCCTTTTATAAGTTGAATTTAAATAATCACTATTTAGATTTTTCCATATAAGTAAGAAACCTTGGCTGTATCTGCTGATGTTTGTAACAGGTTTAGGATTATTTCCATGGTACAAATATGTGGTGTTGTTGGAATAGAGATCTGAGATCTTTAGTCCGTCTCGGAGCTTGTGTTGTTGCTGTTGCTCGATGTCTACGCTGGATGTGTCTCTTTCTGTTGTCACGTTCTGAAGCACAAAGACGCAAATCGTTCTGTTGAAATAAACTTCCATTACAGCGGAGAAGTCCACTGGGCCAAGTGGAGCCTCCATCAAACCCAAGGACGAGGCGAGAAAGGTGACGTTTGAAGGTATGTTCAGACAGAGCTCTGCGGCGCCGGGGCAAACGGTCCCTGTGTCTGTGGCACCGGGCCAAACTGTGTTTGTGTTTCATACCGTGTGCTTTGTTACTGATGCGATAAACTTCCTGCTGGTTTTATATCTAAGCCGTAGCGGCGGTCGTTCTGTGAGATCATCCCAAAGCCAGTGTCATTAAACACAAACACTCACTGCTCAGATGTGTTTTGTGTGATTAGGATTATCATTCCCCGGGGAAGGGACACAATGTCTCTGGGCTGGCCAGGGAACACCTTGGGGTCCCACCGGAGGAGCTGGAGGAAGTGTCTGGGGCGGGGGAAGTCTGTTCACCCCATGACCCGGCCCCAGATAAGAGGAAGAAAATGGATGGATTCTCATGGTGTTTACATTACATTAGTAGTTTGTTCATTCTGGAGTGAGTGGCTGATCTGCCTCTGGTCATGTTTGTGCTGCTGTTAAATTGTTTTAGAAATGCAGAGTTTGGTTCATGTAAATGGATCATTGCTGTTCAGGGGTCAGTTTGATTTGGTGACCCGTCTGGGAGGTTGATGGTTCTATTTCTGTTTGTTGCATCTTGTGGTATATGTGTGTGTCAGTGATGGTGGAAACAGAAGCAAGTTTTTGTACAGATGGGATTTCTTCTTTGATGATCCGTTTTTATGCGGCAGTTCTCCCTGAAACCAAGAGATTATTGTAAAAGTCAACTTAAACCTGGCCTCCTCTTAACTGTAATGTAAAACAGACACATAATTATTTTCATTTGCTCTGCAGTTGCTCCTGTGACGGTCATTGAGGACCTGCAGAACCAGGAGGCTCAGGAAGGGGGCAGTGTCACTTTTCACTGTCAGCTCTCCAAACCCGGGCTGTGTGTGGAATGGAGGAGAGGAGCCCAGGTGCTGGGTTTTGGAGAAAAGTTCATGAGAAATCAAAATGGCTGCCGTTATGAATTGGAAATATTTGAGCTAATCCCTGGAGACACTGGCAGATATTCTTGTACCTGTGAAGATGCCACCAGCTCTGCCTCTTTGATAGTACATGGTAGGACTGTGCACTTAACTCTTGTTTTTGGGAGTTTTATATAACTTACTAACATGTGTTTTCTTTATTTAATAGCAATTCCAGTCACTTTTACAAAGGAGCTTGAAAGCCAGTCAGCTGATGAGGGAGAGAGTGTTACTTTACAGTGTGAGCTGTCCAAATCTGGCCTGTGTTTGGACTGGAGGAAAGGAGAGCTGGGCCTTTGTCCTTGTGCCAAATATGACATTAGGCAGATGGGGCCACTGGCCACTCTGGTCATCCATGATGTTGACCTGGAGGACGCTGGCTCTTACACCTGTGACACTGGGGACACACAGAGCACTGCACAGCTCGTGGTTAAGGGTAGGCTCACTGTTTCTGCTGCTCCAGTCGTGTTTAGAAGAGTTTAAGTTTCAAATACAGACCTTTTAAAACTGCGTTAAACACTGTTGTTATGAGCACATATACTACACAGAACTCTTCATTCCAGCTCATTTAGAACACGCTCTTGACTTTTGTTTTACACAAAGTAACATGAAAAACTGTTTTTGAAGAGAGTTTTATTTTGGCCAGAGAAAAGTCTTTCTTCTTCTCTGATGCATCTGTCACGTGTCGTTCCACTGGAGCAGAGTCTGGGACTTTGTGTGGAAACTCTCTCAAGTCTTAACATTAGTTTTTAATGATTCCCCACAGCTCAGCCTGTACTTTTCAAGACCGAACTGAAGAACGTTGAGAGTGAGGCCGGTGAGAGCGTCACTTTTCGTTGTGAAATCACAAAGCCAGGTGCCCCGGTCACGTGGAGGTTTGGGGCCAAGACACTCGAGTCCAGCGGCAAGTTTCACCTGAAACAGGAAGGAGCCGTCGCGCAGCTCGTCGTCTTTAAGGTGAACACAGCTGACGCAGGAGAATACACGTGTGATACAGGCAGCCAGAGGACGTCAGCCCTGCTCTCAGTGAAGGGTACGAGTCAATATGATTCTATACAGACCTGCCACCGTCACACTTTTAAACAACATAACACTTTTAAACAACATAACACTTTTAAACAACATAACACATTTAAACAACATGACACTTTTAAACAACATAACACTTTTAAACAACATAACACTTTTAAACAACATGACACTTTTAAACAACATAAAACTTTAAACCAACATAACACTTTTAAACAAAAAAACACTTTAACACTTTTAAACAACATAACACTTTTAAACAACATAACACTTTTAAACAACATAACACATTTAAACACATAAAACATTTAAACAGCATAACATATTTAAACATTTAAACACATCACACATTTTAAAGCACGATAGAGGAACGCTGTGATAAATGATATAACGATAATCTTTTAATGCTGAAAAAGCTTTATTCCACTGTCAGGATCATCCCAGTGAAACAGTTTTCAATTTCATTAAAAAACCTGAGCTACAAAGAATAAAATAAACAGAATGAACTGAGAATGAGCCATAGCAGTTATTTATTACAGCTCAAATCTTACATTATTACATGAAAATGGCGAAAATCAAAGTGCCATGATAAATATTGAGCCCCAAAATATGTTGTTCCATTTTTCATAAACTGAACGACAAGTGGATATAGTGATTATTATGACAGGCCTAACTCTGTATCATGTCTTTATTACAAAAAAACCCTTTGAGCACGTCGGACGTCGTATCAGCACTTTTTCCTCTTTCTTTCTCACTTCCTCCTCTGTTTCCAACACAACCTCATCATGAAATACTTTCTTAATAATAATAAACTCATTTAAAGCCTTACATGTACCGCACGCCGCATGCACTTTGACCCTGATGCCCTTCCATATTTCCTTGCCCTTCTTCTGAACACTCTCTCTCTTTTTTGCCTGTTCACTTGAGTTCTTTCTTCCCCGCACGTCCCTCCTTTCCTCACCGAGTTCACACATTCCCGTCTTCGTGTAAATCCTTGAAAACCGCCGACTTTCCCAAACAGAAGCCGACGTCAGCATCCTGAAGTTCTTGGACAGCTGCGTGGTGCGTGAAGGAGACGACGTTCGCTTCGAGTGTGTGGTTTCCCGTGACGACGCCCCCGACGCCCAGTGGAAGCTGCAGGACGTCCCGCTGCTAAACAACGAGATGAACGTGATCGAGAGACAGGGCCCAGTGCACAGCCTGACCTTAAGAGCGGTCACTAAGGCAGACTCAGGGACGGTCATTTTTACCGTGGGCAACAACACGTCCACCGCCTCGCTCACCGTCCGAGGTAATTCAAGATTTACTCATTTACTCTTTATATTCTCTTTTACTGTTTATTTATATTTATGCAGCGCCGGTCAAAAGTTTGGACACATCTCATTCAGTGTTTTTCTTTGGTAAATGGTCAATATTCACATTTTTATACAGCGCCACCTACAAGACTCAAAGCGCTTTACATCAAGGAACCACTCACCCATTCACACATTCACACACCAGTGCACACACACACTGGGGGCCAGGGGGGTTAAGTGTCTTGCCCATGGACACGACGACAGACACACGACTTTCATCTGTGGGAGCTGGAATCGCACCGCCAACCTGTGGGTCAGTGGATCTGACCGCTCAACCAGTGGTGTTTATGTCAAGAGCAGGATTCGAACCGCCAACCTGCGGATTTGTTTACTATCTACATTTTAGATACAAACAGAAGACATCAAATATATATTTTTTTAATGTTTTATAATCAAATCCTTAAAGTTTCCACGCTTTGCTTCGTCGAAAAATATTTAGTAGAGATATTTAACTTTTGTTTTTCCTGCATAATTCTATATATCTTACTTTATTTTGATGTCTTCTGTTTGTATATAATGTAGTCAAAATTCAAAAACACTGAATGAGAGGGAGAGTCCAAACTATTACCACATTGTTTTTTGAGCTCGTGCAGCTTCCTGATTGGATAGAATCAACAAAACAAATCTGTATAAAGTCATATAACTTTTAAATAATTGCTAATAAAACAACATTACGAGTGTTATCAGTAGAATTCATATTTGATTTGACCATGTTGACTTCATACCTGGGAACACGGATTAGTCTATTAAATATTTCTTAAACATTCATACTACTTTAAATACTTTTAACTTTGATTGTAGTTTCACAGAGCACAGGCCGCACGAAACACGAGCGTTTATCTCCAAACATTGTCTTGATATTTCCACGAGCAAAGACCACGCCACAACAGTGTTACACCATAAAGATATTTGTGGATGATGTGGATCGATGTGGAGGCTGGAGAGACTCAGGGGGCCTCCGTCTCAGGAGGTCAGCCCAGAGGTGTGGCTTTGGTGAGCTGGAGGAGGAGGAGGAGGAGGCGTGGTCCTGCTCCTGGATCTCAGTCCATCATATTAACTCCATTTAAATTGTATCGTATGTGTTTTCCTTGTTGTTGATCATCATGGTGTGTGGGTTTTTTCATTATTGTAAAGTTGAAGTTTCCTCTCTGGTCGGTCACTGTTGTTGTATTAGTGTTGGCTGCTCCTTTGTGGATCAATTCTATGTGGTGTTTTGGCTCTAATGATGGTGATTTTTTTTACATAAGAATGCATTTATACATAGTACATGTGATTGAAACTAAGCTGCTTTTTGCTGGTCTTTGTGTGAACCTCTATTTAAAGGTCCTATATTACACAAAAGTGACTCTTGTAGCTTTAAGTCATGTTCTAACGCTGCTCCTCCTCAAAAACAGACCTGGAGTTGTGTTTTGTTTCATTCACACATGTTTGAGTAACACTTTATTATTAGTCTGTCTACATCTCCAAAGCTCAAAATGGTTGTGCCTTTTCATGAACCATATTTGAATACAGTAAATGTTCGTTAGAGCTTCTTAGACGAGCAGAAGTTGAAGTTTCTCCTGCCTCCTGTTTTGTTGTCTGTTGTTTATGTGCTGTAGTGTATTACTCTTCATGAAATTAGAGAGGCTAAAGTTCTAACTGTAGCACATCCAGCCACATGCACATAACAGTGTTGTTGTGTCTTTGGGCAAGACACTAAACCCACCTCGCCCCCAGTGTCTGTGTGCACTGGTGTGTGAATGTGTGAGTGAATGTGTGAGTGAATGGGTGAGCGGTTCCTTCATGTAAAACGCTTTGAGCCTTGAAGGTGGAAAAGCGCTGTATAAACATGTGAATGAAACAAAGCCCAGCTCCAGGTCTGTTTGTGATGAGGAAACATTAGAACATAGATCAGAAAATAGCGTAATATGGGCATTTAAATACACCACTTTCTCCGGCAGCCGCTCCAGTCACATTCAAGAAAGGCCTGGAGAGCCAAGAGGCCAGAGAGGGCGCTACAGCCACGTTCTCATGTGAAACCGGCGCCGATGCCAAAGTGACGTGGCGCAAAGGAACGCAGCTCCTCAGCTCTGGAGACAAGTACAGCATCGAGAAGAAAGGCACGTGTCACAGTCTGATCGTACGCAAACTCTGTGCACGAGACAGCGGCGAATACACGTGTGATACAGGAGACAAACAAACCACAGCCTCACTCGCCGTCAAAGGTAACGACATCCACGTGTGTCTCCGTCCACGTCAGATTCATTTCATTCTGACCTGGAAAATAACCATTCTGAAGATGGAACCAGTGTAATCAGTAATTACCCATGATTCCACAGAGCATGTGCGAATCATCCGGGAGTTCAGGGATGTTACGGTGACCACGGGCGAGGACGCCGTGTTCGAGGTGGAGCTGACCCACCCGGGCGTCACCGCGGGGGAGTGGTGGCTCGGGGACAACCTGCTCCAAAACAACGACCTGAACCAGATGAGCAGCCAGGGGACGGTGCATCGGCTCGTCCTCAAGATGGTGACCACGGACGAGTCCGGCGACGTGGCCTTCGTGCTCGGCGAGGAGAAGTGCGTGGCGTGTCTGCAGGTGGAGGAGAAGCCCAAAGGTAAAGGACGTCGTAGGGTCGTAGTAATAATACGAAAGGTAGGGATGATGATTTTTATTTTTTATGAAGGACGATAAAATAAAACATGAAACTATATGATAATAATAAACATGAAACAAGACACAAATATCTAACAAAGGTCACAACCCCCTAACCACGCCCCCTTAACCCAAACACACAAAAAAATACATAACAAACAAACATTTTTTTTAATATTTAATAACACTTTAAGTCACACCATAGACTGTATATAAATGGACATATCTAACCTGCCGCCGCCGCGTTACAAACAGGAAGTGATCATGGGCACTTCTGGCTCCAGTTCACTTTCTGTGTTAAACTCCGCCCCTCTCTCTGTACCTGCTGCTGTCAGACTCATGTTGGTCTTAAATGTTCGTATTAACCCTCTACATGATCCTGGGGTTTTTATTTCACTATTGTGTCTGTAAATCAACATATGAACATTAATAACAGACAAATCAGGCGCCTTCTTTCCCCGAGGTCGCTCCCGTTAGCCTTAGCAACAGGTTTGATTGACAGCGTTGCTAAGTGCCCACTTTAAAATAATAATAATTAAAAATGCATCGCCCAGTTAAAGATTCCCATACTGACCAACCAACATTTTTTTGCTGTGTGACTTAAAAAATAGGTTATATTTTGAGAATAATTTCCAAATTGATTCAATGTATTATTTCTATAGCAGATTCAAAACAACCACCAAAGTGCTTCACATAAAAATCAACAAAAAATAAATACACAGACAACACGATATCACTTGCATTTCAAATATTTACACAAACTAATTTCAAATATTGTTTCAAATTTTTAAAATCACAAATAAAAATCTAATAATGCGAATGGACCACTCAAAATTATAAGAATTCATTACAAAGAACATTACAAGACTCAAATGAGGCGGCATTAAGTCAGACAAGGTTGATTTTTATTTATTTTAGTTTTTACTTGGCCAGTTTGACTGAAGATAATGGATCTGGACTTTCCGTGTTTCCAGTGATGATTGTGGAGAAGCCTCACAGCACAGTGGCCCTGGAGGGTGAGACCGTGACCTTGGCCTGCACCATCTCCAACCCTGATGGAACCGTGACGTGGGCGAGGGACGGCGCCGCCCTCAAACCTGGTCTGAAGTACGACCTGAAGAAGAACGCAACCTTCCACCAGCTCTGCATCTACAACCTGAAGCCCGAGGATTCTGGGATGTACACGTGCGACACTGGAGACGACCTGTGTGAAGTCAAACTCACAGTGGAAGGTAACGGCTCAGAGCTGTGGAGCGAGGCTGAAAACATCTCAAACACCACCTAAATATTTCTCCTGCCATTTCAACGTCTGATCTTCCTGTTTCAAAATGTCGTCAGGTGCTCCGGTCTTCTTCCTAAAGGAGCTGAAGAACCAGGACGCCATCGAGGGTGATGATATTGTCCTGCACTGTGAGGTTTCTAAGCCGGCCGTGCGTGTGGAGTGGAGAAAGGGTGGCGCCGTTCTCCACTCGGGTAAGAGAGTGGACATAAAGCAGGACGGATGCGTTCAGGAGCTCCGCCTCCTCAACGTGGTGCCAGAAGACAGCGGGTTCTACACGTGTGACGCCGGAGACCAGCTGACCACAGCCTCTTTGACTGTGCAAGGTAGAGTTTTGGTTTTACAGATCCCATAGTTAGATTTGTCTGGTGTTGTCTGGAAGCGTTTAGTTCTCCAAGAGGCTCAGTGTGAACATCTCTGTCTCGATTCGACAGTGAAAGAAGTCTTCATTTTGACTGGTCTTAAGACGACTGATGTCTTTGTGGGGGAGTGGGCTTCCTTTTCCTGCCAGCTGTCTGGGAGGGCACCTGGTGCGGTGCAGTGGTGGCTGGACGGCACGCTGCTGGAGAACAGTGCTTTTAGTGAGATAGGAGTGAGCCAGGGACACATCCACACTCTGACCCTCAAGAACCTGGCCACAGACGACTCGGGCACGGTCATGTTTAAGGCGGGCGCTCTGCTCTCCACGGCCAAGCTCTTAGTCAAAGGTATTTCAGAACTTTAACAACGGGTGAGACAAACTGTGCTTTACTCACTGGACATGAAGAGCTAACGTTCACCGCTTTACAAACAGGTGCTTCTGAAAAACAAATGCTTTTCAGAAATGCAGTTTTAAAACATCATTATTTGACCTCCCTGTGGGTTTTGCATGAGCGTATGTTCTAAATACTAATACTGTACAGAGTGTCCATAAAGTCTCTTTACTATTTAAAACGTTATTACAGAACCAGTGGATCAGATATATTAATCAGACCTGTTCTATTGGACTCAGTGGTTTACAAGTGTTTGACCTCATTTAATCCACCTCTGTATGGGCTCCATTAGTGGCATGAAGCACATCAGGGGCTGGATTTCTCGCCACGTTCGCTGTAGCAGAGCCTCATCAATGGTTCAGTCACATCTGTATCTTTTGCTTTAGTTCAGTAATGTCCCGTATGTTTGTTCCATACATGACATCTTCAACATATCGTAGAAAGAAATACATTAATAAACCATGATCCACACTGCGCTTCTCTTGAGGAGGAGCCATTTCTTAGGGCTTCATTCAAAACGATGCCTCTTTAATCAACAGAATCCCTGACATACAAAAATACAATGTGATTAAAAACGTTATACGCACTGAAAACAGAACAAATCAAATTAATATTTCTTATCACTTGTCTTTGTAATTAAATTTTAAAGTTGTAAAGAGACCTTATAGACGCCCTGTATTTCAAAAGCCATGCGCTGGACTTGCTTTAGGCATTGTCCATTACAGTGGGTGCAGCATCACACATCATGGGAAAATAGTCCAACCTTCTGCACATTCTGTCTGCTCTGTCGGCCGGGCTGCCAAAACCACGTTATAATCATAATCACGGTTATGTTTTCATTTTGTTTCTACACACAAAACACTAAGGCCCGGTCAGATGAACGTGGCTACACTGGAGTCTGTGGACACCAGAAGGTGTTCCTCAGGAGGGTTGTGTGTCTAAGGAGACGAGGATCTAGATTTTGGATTTGTCCCCTGGCCCTGGACACTTGTGGTGGTGACATTTTGAGCTGAGGACTTCTGATGAGCGTAGTTTGAGACTGAGATGTCGAGATGTTGAGTCTGTGTAATGAATGTGGTCTGACTGTTGGGAGATGGACTTCAGTTTTATGGAGTCTCTCTCCTTCAGTTTCCTGCTCTAACTCCACGCAGGCATGATCGTGATTATGCTCCATATGCAGCCCTTCACACTGTGGTGTAAATGTCCTGGCTTTGGTGATGAAATATTGGCTAAAAGTTCTGTTGGATCTTAAAAAGTAAAAGTGCTGCTCCACCCATCCACTCTCACCTGCTGCTACCTTTAATCAAGCCTCCATTACTCCATCCTCATCCAGTCCTTAACATCACCCCTTCACCTGTAACTCCGAGAATGTGAATCTGGCTCTTGCACTTCATGCCCGTATAAGGTCATACGCAGTTGTGACGGTTATTATTGCTGACAGAAGGGCTTCTGTGGCACCCCATTAAGTACAGCTAGTTCACAAATTTACTTTAATTAAAACTAACTGCAAACTTTGTGGACAAACCAAATACTCGCTAGAGGAGCCCGTCTGTCGGCAGCATGTCCTCTGCATGTGGCTCCGGTACCAGCCTCACGACCCTGGCCTCACCCTCAGATCCGATAGTGGAGGTGGTGAGCGCCATGGACGACCTGCGGGTGTTTGAGAACCAGCCGGCCGAGTTCATCTGCCAGTACTCGCGGCCGGTCAGAGCCGAGTGGAGGAAAGACGGGCGCCCCCTGCAGGCGGACGGCGGGCGGGTGGTGGTGGAGCAGGACTGGAATGTGGCGCGTTTGTTCATTAGCCACGTGTGCGCTAACGACAGAGGGACTTACACGTGCGAGGCTCAGGGCACGTGTGTGAAGGCTACACTGCATGTGGAAGGTGAGCGTCCTCCTCCGCAGCAGATACACCAGCTCGAGGGTGTGGTCACTCTGCTCCTCTGGTCACTCTGCTCCTCTGGTCATTCTGCTCCTCTGGTCACTCTGCTCCCACCAAAGCCTCGTTCAGTTTAGCAGAAGCTTGTTTATTAATAAATGTGTTACTTTATCCAACTGTAAGTTTAAAGTTTTGCCTCCAGGGCGGTTTATATAAAGTGTAGTGACATTACTTGGAAAAATACCCACCAAATAAGCAGTGGTGGAAGAAGTACTCAATTTTGTTACTTAAGTACAAGTATCACATGGAAAATCTACTTAAGTAAAAGTATTAAAGTACCTGTTTAAAAATGTAATTAAAGAGTTAAAAGTAAAAGTATTTTGCACAGATTTTGAGTCTTATAAAACTTCAAATGTTGTGAGCTTCATAAAGATTTTTACAGAATTTTGTTCTACAGAAACAACTGAATTGATTGTTCTGTTTTTTATTTGTATATTTCTGTTTTGTTCAAATCATAAACGTGTTAAAAATAAATCCTCAGCCTTTTCAGCAGGTATAAACAATAATAATCCTCAGCCTTTTCAGCAGGTCTCAAACAATAATAAAAAATACTTTTACTTTTCAGTCCAGTTCAAACATGTAGTGGAGTAGAAAGTACAGATACTGCTCTCAAATGTACTGAAATAAAAGTAAAAAATACCCTCTGTAAAATGTACTAAAGTAAAGTACAGATACCTAAAATGTATACTTAAGTACAGTACTTTACTACTTTTACTTCGTTACCTTCCACCACTGCAAACAAGTTCACTTCTATTGAGACAAGGTGGAAAGTGGCCAGTGCATTAAATGGATTATATGTTTGATTCAAACTGAAGTGAGCATCTGCTGGACAATAGATGATCTAAGCTCTAATTTCATTTTATTTTGACTCCAAACTAAATATGTGAGTTAAGTCCTTGGTGAAAGTCAGAGTTGAGCGTCTGTTCTGTTTAATGTGAACACAGCCTAACTCCTCTCTGCTTTTCGCTGTTTTGTTCACACTGTTTGCGTTCAAATCCTATAGTTGCATAATTATAATCATCATGTTTCTGCTTTTGTTTCATAGACAAACCCATCACTATAGTCCAGAATTTAGAAAACATGGAAACGTTTGACGGAGGCGAGGCCCTGTTTGAATGCGCCCTGAGTCGGCCTGAGACCAAAGACTGCCAGTGGCTGCTGAACGGGACGCCGGTGAAGGAGAGTCCGAACGCGGAGGTGGTGTCGTTTGAGAGCGGACTCCGGCACCTGCTCCTCCTCAAAGAGCTGCGGGTGGAGGACAGCTGCACCGTCGCCTTCAGAGCTGGGACCGCGTCAACGTCTGCTCAGCTCACGGTCAAAGGTTAGCAAACAGTATGTCACGTAACACTGGAGTTTACACATTCTCCTTCCAAATTCTCCTTTTTGCTTTTTTTCGTATTTCGTATTGTATTTAGAACAGGAACATGTCTCTGTGCATGTTTGAGTAATCTAGCGATCTCTCCCGGGCCCTATTCAAACCCTCCTTACGGTTAGCGGTAGGATTCCGCCCACAAGTCTACGTCACCCATGCTCCCACACGACAATTCTCCATAAATATACAAAAACATGATACAAAACTGCACAATACAATTTCACAAATCTGATTTTCTTACTTATGTAAAAGGAGCAAAAAGAATATGCAACTAAAAGTATCACATGAAAAAGTCTTTGTTACCTTCCACCACTGATTTAGAATTAGGCGATAGTTTGTTCTGTCCTTTAGCTGTGCACTAAGATCTAAGCCATAAACAAAATCTAGTCATTATTGAAGGATGAGCAATAGTGACAAAAGTGGTTTGTATTATATCGACAAAAACTTCTAAATATTTTGTGGATTTTCCAGATAACAATAATCAGTGTGTAGTTTATCTCCAGCCTTCTGTGCATTAAAAGCATTTATCTGAACTCCTGCTCCACATTTCACTAATAATAACAACACCATTTTGACTTGTATCTAAAGTAGAAGTGCAGTGCTCTGATCTCTGTTACACTTTAGAGTCTCAGAGTGAGTCGTTTTACTGTCGACAGGAAACAGCTGACGCCAGGTGCTCACAACTTTTAGCTTGTGGTGTGCGGTCTCTTCGCTGCCATATCCCGCTGCAGAGTTTGTGCTCATCCGATTCTCCTCATGTCTGTGGTCTGCGCTTTTTGTCTCACGTTTAAAAATCGTTTAAGGCTGAAAAATCTCGTAGTGTGTGGCAGGCTGAACTCACACCCCCTTCTCCGACTGGCAGGCTGGCAGCTGGACGTGGTGAAGCCGTTGGAGGACAAAGTAGCTGCAGTGGGAGAAAAGGTGGAGTTCTGTGTGGAGCTGAACGAGCCCGTGCCCATGTCCGAGGTGATCTGGTACGCCAACGGAGTGGAGCTGAAGCCCAGTGACCTCTGGGCCGTGAGCGCAGAGGGCGGCCGCTACCGCCTGGTCCTCAAAAAGGCTCCTCTCATGCCTCAACAGGAAATCACGTTTGCAGCCAGAGACGCTCTGTCTTTGGCAAAGCTCTCCATTATCAGTGAGTACATTTTTATATGGAATTTTAATAAAAGAAATATTCAGATCTGTCAACTGGACAAAAAGTTGTTGGAATGAAGATGTTTTGCTTCTCATCCACCATTCTTCAGTTCTGGTCAGATTAATGGTGGACACTGCCTTATATCTTTCTGAAGTTTCAGTGTAGTGGCTCCTCCCATTAATGGTGGACACTGCCTTATATCTTTCTGAAGTTTCAGTGTAGTTGGCTCCTCCCTTCAGATAGATATAAGGCAGTGTCCAGTAGTAAACTGACCAGAACTGAAGAAGCCGCTTGGACGAGCAGCCAAACGTCTTCACTCCTACAACTTTTTGTCCAGTTACAGATTTGAATTTTTCTTCTACTATGGATCAGACCTGGACAACTGAGGAACTGAGGAAAACACAGACAAGGAATTTTAAAATGTAAAATAAAATGCTTTGTTTGTCCTGCCAGCTGTACCTGACCCTCCCGAGGATCCCGAAGTCTTCTTAAACTCAAACCAGTCTGCGAGCCTGTCATGGTTCACCCCGCTGCACGATGGAGGAAGTCCGATTTTGGGCTACAGGGTGGAGATGCGGCTGGTGGACAGTGCGCTCGGGATGCCCTGCCACACGGAGCCTGTGTGTAACACCGAGTTCGTGGTGGAAAACCTGATGCCCGGAGCCGCCTACAGGTTTAGGATGGCAGCGATCAACAGAGCCGGGGCCGGAGAGCCCGTGGAGCTGCCCCAGACTGTGCAGCTCGGTGGGTTTATGCCATTTATTTCATATTTGTTTTGTACCAATATCCAATTTTAGTAGTTACCAAAATGCTTCATAAACAGAAAAGCAAAACATAGTAAAATACAGAACAAAAATATAAACACAACAAGAACTAAAATAGTAGCACTATTTAAAGCCAGATCATACAGGTGAGTCTTGAATAGAGTTTTAAAATGATCTGCAGATGTGTCGTTCTTTGCATGGATCAGGAGCTCATTCAAAAGTTTCGGGGCTATGACAGAGAAGCCCCTATCGCCTTTGGTTTGGAGATGAGTTGGAGGAACACTCAGTAAGTGCTGAGAGGTTGATCTGATCAGACAAGTAACCTGGGGCAGCGTCACTGATAAAGTAAAATTTAAAAATCTATTCTAAACTTCAGTGGCTGTTGTAGGAGCAGATTGTAGGGATCCACAGGTGCAGGTAGGTACTGGAGATGCAAAAATGGCTGGGCAAGAAACTGGGGACAATTAAAATTACAAAAATTACAAAAGGTCCAAAGGTAAGAGTTTTCAAAAAGTGTAATCTCAAAAGTGCCACAAAGAGTAGTTCCTGCCAGCTCGTCTATATACCTTCAGTGGGGAGTGGTGGCAGAGACGGGGATGTAGGGGTTGGATTGGCTGGTGTTGAACCATGGCTCCTCATAGGTGGGAACAGCTCTTCCAGAGTGAAGGACACAAGGAAGGAGGGGTGAAGAGCTGAAGGATCATGACACTGGAGCCAATGGAGTTTAGCTAAAAATGGGGTGATGTGATCTGGGTTAAGATATGGTCATAGTCCATCAAAATGTGTCATTGTGTTTTATTACATTAGATCAAATATTTCTCAGACCATAGATCTGAAATATGTTAAGGATCTGATAGCATTTAAATAACTACATAAATAAAACAATAAAAGATTAAAAAAAAAATATATATATATATATATATACACAAAATATTAAATGCATTTTTTTCTATTTTCTTTTACAGAGGAACCTAAAAAGCCACGTGTCTCTCAAGGTAATACTTTCATTCCTGTTTCCAATTTTACTTAATTTTACAAAACAACATGCTTTATCGGGCGCTAACAACATTATATCACTGTGATGTTCTTCTTTAGATGAAAAGCCAAAGGAGGTCCTGAAGGCTGCTCTCGAGGATCAGGCCAAAAAGACCCTGGACTCCTTCTCAGTGCAAACCATGGGGCAGAGCGAAGCTAAAGCCGTCACAGAAGAGCTGACCACTGCAGCACGGACAGTGGAAGTGAAGACCTCCAAGAAGACGGTCACTTCAGCCTCCAGCTCCGAGAATGAGTCTTCGCTCGTGTCCTACCTGAAGAGCAGCAGCACGTCTACTGTCTCAGGGGCTCAAGTGATGACCGCGGAGAAAACACAGGTCACTCAGACGATCGTCCAGCAAACTGAGGTTAAAACGGCTACAACGAGCGCCGCCGCAGTGTCCACGGAGGAGGTCGTGGAGATCAGCAAGGAGGACGAACCAGAGCTCACCGAGGCTGCGATCAAGATCCAAGCCGCGTTCAAAGGATTCAAAGCCCGCAAAGAGATGAAACCCATTTTCAAAGAAGTATTCAAAGATCAGACCAAAGAACCGAGCGGTACCATCCACCTGGAGTGCGTGGCCGAGGGTAAACCCGAGAAAGTGTGCTGGCTGAAGGACGGCGAGCCACTGACGGACGGGAAACACCACCATATCGATATCTACAATGACGGTACATGCGCTTTAGTCATCACCGCCGTTACTACCAAGGACACGGGGGTGTACACTTGTGAGGTCACCAATAAGTTCGGAGTGTCGTCTCACAGCGCCAAGATAACGGTGGGCACGGCCAGGGAGTCGTCCGGGCGTAGACCCCTCACCGTGGGCTACAGCGCCGACAGCGAGCCCGACAGTTCATCTGGAAGCGAGATGGACGAATCGCTGAGGCAAGCTAGCAGACGGCTACGCAAACTGTTACGCACCCGCCTGCCCCCCGACGTGGAGGAGGAGCCATTCGTGAGCGCCGACGAAGGAGAACTGAAGATCCCAGACCCGCATTCGTACAGAGAGGACGAGAACTACATCTACATTAAGTTTGACGCGCGCTCGGACGCAGAGGTGGCGTCGAAGAGGTTCCAGGAGATGTTCACGGTGCATGGCGTTCCCGTGGAGACGACCATTATAGAGGCGGCGTTTCAGAAAGTGGAGCTGAGGATCAGAAAGATGGGATACTCGCAGGACGGCACAGAGACTCCCACTCCAGACAGACAAGCTCCTGCCTTCATGTCTGGAGCTGCTGGTAGGAATTCACTCAACTCTTGTTGTGCTCTGCTTTATTACAGAGATCTGCACAAATTTATTAAACCACTGAGATGTTTAGAAATGAAATACCTCATTCATCTAACACAAACCCTTTGGCACATTGCAGAAAAGTGACGCAGGACAGACCCAATCAGCTCTCATCACTGGGTCTTATATTCACTCACATGGCTCTTTCTTACCAGTTTGTAATAGATCAAATGTTTTATTATTATTATGCAGTGGTCTGATATTGTCACAAAGTTCTGTTTTTACAGTATAACATGTAAAAACCCATAACCTGTATAAAGAAGTGGACTAAGTGAAGTCATCCACAGCGTTCGGCTCCAAATGAAGCTCATCGAGGCCAGAGCAGTTATAGGGTGAATTTGGAGCAGAGTTCCATATTTGGAATTCCAACCATGACTATCATAGCAACCAAAGAGCCAATGCGGAGCGAGGCTGTTGAAGGTAACGCCCCTTCAGCCCGCACCGCTGGTTTAGCAGGGAGTGGGCGCTTAGCAACGCTGTCAGTCAAACCTGTTGCTGATGCCAGCAGATGCAACCTCGAGGAAAGAAGGCGCCTGATTTGTCTGTTATTAATGTTCATATCTTGATTTACAGACACAATAGCGAAATAAAAACCCCAGGATCATGTAGAGAGGGTTAATACGAACATTTAAGACCAAAATGACGAGTCTGACAGCAGCAGTTAGAGAGAGGGGCCCAGGCTCTTAGGGGCCCAGAATTGCAACCTCTGCCTATTAATTTATATTAGAGGGGGGCCCATGTGACCCTTCCTGCCCCGGGCCCCCAAATTTCTGTTGACGGACCTGTGTACAACTTAATCTTTGTCTCAAAATATAACTCTTTTCTATTTTTTAATTTCTTGGCCTTGGAGCCTGTGTTCTAAATTCTTTACATTATAGAAAATCTGATCTTAACAGTTCTAAATATTATAGTTGTTTTCAAATCTCTTATCTCTGCCTCACCATTTCCCCAGCCGCTCCAGTCTTCCTGACCGAGCTGCAGACCCAGGACGTTCCCGATGGATGTCCGGTGAGCTTCGACTGCGTGGTCATCGGAAAACCCGCTCCCACCGTGAAATGGTACAAAGACGGCAAACTGCTGGAGGAGAACGACCACTACATGATCAACGAGGACCAGGAGGGGTGCCACCAGCTCATCATCACCTCAGTGCTGCCCTCGGACATGGGCGTGTACCGCTGCACCGCCGAGAACAGCAGCGGCATCACGGCCACCAAAGCCGAGCTCCGCGTGGACGGTCAGTACAGGATGCTCATGTGTGGAGACTTCACTACTGCAGTTTGGTCTGAAAATACTTCTGTGTTTCTGCAGTGTCCTGTAGCTCAGATTATGACACGGCAGCAGACGCCACAGAGACATCTTCATATGTCAGCGCCAAGGATACGTCCAGGTAACGAGGAAAAGGTCCATTATTAAAAGATGAACATTTGACCCAGAGTAGAGTAGCAAAATATCAAAATTAAATCAATAATCATATCAATAAGTGTTGTTTTAAAAATATGCAACACTAGAATATAGAGAAGGTTTCAGCGGTGGTCATTCGAACACTGAAGACATTTTCAATTTGATGGAGACACCCCGGGGAAGACCCAGGACACGCTGGAGGGACTTTGTCTCTCAGCTGGATGGTAAAACGGTCATGGTCACATTTTTATATAGCGCTTTTCCACAAAGCGCTTTGCATCAATGAACCACTCACCCATTCACACACCAGTGTACGCAGACAATGGGGGTGAAGGGAGTTAAGTGTCTTGCAACACACAGTAACGGCATCCATCTGTGGGAGCTGGAATCACACTGTCTGTGGATCTGACGCCGCTCTACCACTGATGTTTATGTTGAGCACAGGATTTGAACCACCAAGCTTTGGATCAGAGGACAAACACTCTACCAACTGAGCCACCGTCACCCCCCAGGATAAGCAGAAGAAAATGGATGATCCTACTCTGAGTTGCCTAAATCCAGCTGCAAAGGAGGAGCTTTAGAGTGAAACTGCCCTGCCCTTGTTTACAGCTGACATCTGTATTAAACAGGGCAGTCTTCATTGCAAAAAAAACAAAAAAAACATGACCACTGTTGAAACCTTCTCTACATTGAACCCCTCCTGGACGAATGAGGCATTACACCAACTCGCAACAATAGAATATATTATTGAGTTTATGTGGTTACTAATGACTTTTAGACTTATAATTTAATTTAATTTACATTATATGTCTGAAACTTCAACGTTATCAAAGCATTAAGCCAAATTTTCAATTTTAAATATGTTTTCTGGACTGAAAAGAATCGTGTCATTATAATTTCAGACATTATTCACCTCCTTCAACTTGTTCATGGGGGAAAAAAGTGTATTTACAGTTGCTTTAAAATAATAACAAAACAAACGTGTACAATTTGTGTGATACTTGAATCTTAAACATGACATTTGAGCACAATCATATTTCAGGACTGCAAAAAATCATCTGCTTAAGTATTTCTCTATATGCAAACAGGGAAACAGAAACCTTTGAGTCTGTCACTGAAGACGACCAGCTCCCTCAGGTGGTGGAGGACCTTCATGACATCCACGTCAGCCCAGGTTCACCTATCGTCAAGATGCAGCTCAGAGTAAAGGGTATGAACTCACACTTTTGTAATATAAACAAACACTGAAATGACTTCTCCTTAACCCTGTCCCCTTTAGGATTCCCCAAACCCCGAGTTTACTGGTTCAAAGACGGCCAGCCTCTGCGTTCTTCAAAGAGAGTGACTTTACAGGCCGAGAGGGACGTTCATGGGGTGGAGATCGCGGAGGTGACCAAACAGGACATGGGCGAATACTCTGCCTTCATCAGCAACGCGGCCGGATCTGCCTACTCCTCTGCTCGTCTCCTAGTGCTGAGTGCGGAAACAAGAATGAGTCAAATGCTATTTTTTACTTTTTTATATGTATATTTTCATTTCTGTTGTTGTTTTATTAGATCCCGGAGAGATGCTTCCTCAGGATAAGAAGGACACCAAAGTACCACTGGTGCCTCCACGTTTCATCGAGAGGTTCCCCAACAGGAAGGTCAAACAAGGCGCCAGCATCACTCTGTCTGTCAAAGTAGAAGGTTTGTTGTGCTTGGATATTAAGGCGAGGTCACAGACTGTATATATAATTGGACATAGCTAACCTGCTAGCCACCGCGTTGCAAATAGGAAATGGTCATGGACGCACTTCTGGCTCGTCAGACTCGTCATTTTGGTCTTAAATGTTCGCATTAACCCGCTCTACATGATCCTGGTATTTTTATTTCGTTATTAATGTTCGTATCTTGATTTACGGACATAACAGACAAATAATCTTCTTTCCCAGAGATTCCTCCCGCTAACGTTAGCAACAGGTTTAATTGACAGCGCTGCTAAGCGTCCACTCCCTGCTAAACCATTGGTGTCCGGGAAGGAGCCGTTACCTTCAACAGCCTCGCTCCTGATTGGCTCTTTGGTTGCTAGGGGTCACTCGTTTTAAATACATTTATAGTTCTATATTGTCAGGATACGTTTGAATGACGCTAATGTAGTGTTTTTCATCTTATAAAATCCATTGGTATAACATGGTATCACAATGCTGAGCTTTACAACACCTCAAGGAGACCAGCAGGGGGCGCACACACTACCAGAAAAGTTTCATAGTACACCTTTAAACACAAATAATACACTAATAATATGCATAATTTCAAAATAATTACATTTGATTTGAACGGCTGCAGGTTCCCCCACTCCTACTGTAAACTGGCTCAAAGAGGAGTCCATGGAGGATGTGTTGTGGATCAAACCCGACACCAAAGGGTTTAAAATCGCCAGCTCCGGGCGCCAGCACAGTCTCATCCTCATGGACGTGGGCACAGAATACACCGGGGCCTACACCTGCATCGCTACAAACAAGGCAGGGCAGTCTATCTGCACAGCTCACCTGGAGGTGGATCACGGTAAGTTTGACCCTATCCTAACCCTAACTCTAACCCGACCCCTATCCTAAACCTAACCCTATCCTAACTGTAGCCCTAACCTTACCCTACCCTATCCTAACCCTAACTCTATCCTAACTCTATCCTAACCCTAACTCTATCCTAACTCTATCCTAACCCTAACTCTATCCTAACTCTATCCTAACCCTAACTCTATCCTAACTCTATCCTAACCCTAACTCTATCCTAACTCTATCCTAACCCTAACTCTATCCTAACTCTATCCTAACCCTAACTCTATCCTAACTCTATCCTAACCCTAGCCCTAACCCTACCCTATCCTAACCCTATCCTAACCCTAACTCTATCCTAACTCTGTCCTAACCCTAACCCTACCCTATCCTAAACCTATCCTAACCCTAACTCTATCCTAGCCCTACCCCTACCCTATGCTAGCCCTAACTCTATCCTAACCCTACCTACCCTACGCCAGCCCTAACCCGATCCCACACAATACAGAATGTTCATTTCTGACACATTTATTCATTTGTTAATCTTGTTTTTGCAGCACCACAGCCAAAGAAAGAAGCCAAACCAACAGAGTGAGTGTCTTATTCTACACAGTATGAAAAGTCTCTGTGGATAATCTGTTAAACTATTTTGATTCTTAGGGTCCTTGGAATAACAGTAAGTCCCCCAGAAGAGGACGCGGTCAGAGCAAAAGGTACTGGCTCCGCTCGATATTCTAAACAAAAACATGTTATTTATATTGTATTATTTCGTGTCTTTGCGTCCCCAGAGACGAGGATCCCGTTCCTCGGTGAGGTCGGCACGGAGGAGTTCCTCATGAAGCTGACGTCTCAGATCACTGAAATGGTGTCGGCCAAAATCTCACAAGGTACGAAGAGCTCTTATGTAAACCCTGTCCTCTGCCTCGCTGCCAAAGTCAATATAAATAACATATAAGTGGATTTCATTTGTTTAAAATCTCTGTGTATAATAAACATTAACTCGTGTTCCTCTAACTTCATGTCCCGCTCATGTTACACATAAAGGTGATGCATATAAACAGATTGTATTTCGTTTGAATAGCTTTGCTTCTGGCTCTGCTCCAGGCTGTAATTAGGCCGATGCATCACAGAGACTCATTCAAAACAGTAAAAAACAAACAGATGTTCATCGTCTTTTGTTTTTGAATGAGAGCGTTCCATCCCGCTGATTTAAGATGGCTGCTTATCAAACGCTTCTGCATTTATGTGGTCCTTGGATATTTGGCAGGTAAAAAAAATGCCAACTGTTGACAGTGCCAGATTACTCAATACCTTAATTAGTTTGGCGTAAAGCCCCATTCTGTTAAAACCATAGACTGTATATGTAAATGGACATAGCCGCCACGTTCCAAACAGGAAGTGATCATGTGTGCGTTTCCGGCTCCATTGACCTGACAGTTTTTCACTTTACATTGAAAAACTGTGTCCTCTCTCTGTACCTGCTGCTGTCAGACTCATGTTGGTCTTAAATGTTCGTATTAACCCTCTACATGATCCTTATTTCACTATTGTGTCTGTAAATCAACATATAAACATTAATAACAGACAAATCAGGCGCCTTCTTTCCCCGAGGTCGATCCCGCTAGTGTTAGCAACAGGTTTGACTGACAGCGTTGCTAAACACCCGCTCTCTGCTAAACCAGGGGTGCGGGCGGGAAGGGGCGTTACCTTCTACAGCCTCGCTCCAGATTGGCTCTTTGGTTGCTATGATACTCGTGGTTGGAACTGGGCTCCACATTGGCCCCTGTAACTGCTCTGGCCTCGATGAGCTTCATTTGGAGCCGAACGCTGTGGTGACGTCACGCTCACTGAGTCCACTTCTTTACACAGTCTATGATTAAAACACAAAAGTCTAAGGACCAAAGAAATGCAGCTAAAGCTTGTAAGTCCACAGAGTCCTGTGCTCCATAAAAACATCCTTCACCTTCATCCATTAGTTTACAGTGACACTGAATCAATGTGTTATTCAGACAGCGCTCAGAATCAGGAAGTGCTCCAGTGGATGAAATCTTGGCCCAAAAACACCAGTATGTATCCCAGTGCACGGGCCTGTGTGCTTTTACCGCAGAACTGTGGCAGCGACTAAACGCCTGGGCCGTTACCTGAGAAACAGTAATGTTACTTTTATATAAAGGGCAGATTTACAGAATAAGGCTCCAACGTGTCCCTGTTCTGTATTTACACTTTTACCTGTGCATGTTTTTGCATGTTGATCTCATAGACTGTTTACATAAATGGACATAGCTAACCTGCTAACGGCCACGTTCCAAACAGGAAGTGATCATGACGCACTTCCGGCTCCATCGACTCTGGCTCCAGTTTCCACTTTCTATGTAAAACTCCGCCCCCTCTCTCTGTACCTGCTGCTGTCACCCTCTCTCCGTAACTGCTGCTGTCTGGCTCATCATTTTGGTCTTAAAATGTTCGTATTGACCCGCTCTACGTGATCCTGGTATTTTTACTCCGCTATTGTGTCTGAAACTCAAAATATGAACATTAATAACAGACGAATCAGACGCCTTCTTTCTCCGACGTCGCTCACACTAGCGTTAGCAGCAGGTTTGATTGACAGCGTTGGTAAGGACCTGCTCCCTGCTAAACCAGCGGTGCAGGTCAGCCTCGCTCCTGATTGGCTCTTTGGTTGCTATGATACTCGTGATCAGAATTCCAAATATGAAACTCGTCTCCAAATCGTCCCCTATACCTGCTCTGGCCTCGATGAGCTTCGTTTGGAGCCAAACGCTGTGGGTGACGTCACACTCAGTCCACTTCTTTACACAGTCTGTGGTTGATCTCCTCTTTATATTTTGACAGAGGTTTGGGCTGCCTAAGCTGCAGGATGTGGACAAAGGCATGTGTGTTTTTACTCCTCTCTCACTCCTCTGTGCCTCTCACATTGTGTTGGCTAAAAAACCTAAAGCTAAACTGTAGTGTTTGTATTAATCTGCCTTTAAAAAGCTGCTTGTGGCTCAAAACCAAAGTAATACAACTATAAGGCAAAGACTGAACCCAGCGTAACACCCGTCCCATTTGAACTGCCCCACGCAGCGTCTTTGCGAGTCCCCGGCGCCGACAGCGACGACGAGACCAAGACCCCCTCTGCCACTCCCCATCATGGCCGCTCGAGACCCGCCTCCCTCATCGCCGACTCCTCCTCCGAGTCCGACGAGGGAGACGCCCGGGGAGAGGTGAGCCGAGACGACACCTGTACAAGTTCATCACACGTAGCGGTGGTTCTCCTGTATTGTATCGTTTAATCTCGTTTTCCAGATGTTCGATATCTACGTGGCGACGGCGGACTACAACCCGACCGCGGCGAGTAAAGAGTCCATCTCGCTGAAGGAGGGTCAGTACGTGGAGGTGCTGGACTCGGCTCATCCTCTCAAATGGCTGGTCAGGACCAAACCCACCAAAACAACACCGTCCCGACAAGGCTGGGTCTCTCCCGCCTATTTGGACAAGAGGCTCAAAGTGAGTCACAAGACGAAGACTTCGACGAGTCACACAGTTCACTACAATATCAAAACATGGAGTGAAGTAGCTCCAGATCTAAACCTGGTCTGTAGAACATCTGAATCTGGGCTAAAAACATTTAGAATGCAGAAATCTTTGCCACTGCATAATTTGGGAATATATTTTAGACTAGACTCACACAGAGCTCTACAGAATCGTGCTTGAGCACGGCTCAGGTCAAAGGTCCTGTGTGAGCGCGACCTAAGAGCTGTTTTTATAATACACCTGCACTGGGCAGAGGCAGATTTGACTTTATTACACGACAGAAATGAGGAGCAGCCCCTTTAAAGCAGATAGAACTAAACTTATATGAAATCATGTGTTTGTAGCTCTCTGCTGACGCTGGTGACCTTCCCGAGGCCCATGTGGAGGAGGTGTCTGAGGGAGAGTACAAGAGGAAGCTTTTGTGAGTCCTGTTCACTTCATAAAGGAGTTTCATGGTGATAAATAACCAGTGTGTGGAAGTAACTGAACACACACACAGAAAATACACATCCTGAATACTCCTGTAGAGTAACTCTTTCATTTGGTGGTATTCAGAGAACAGTTACTTTACTAAAATCAATCCAAACTGCACACACAAACTGCACACAC
>KN473959.1:0-17656 GCA_000787095.1 Periophthalmodon schlosseri | reverse complement strand
GCAGGAATCATAAGCTGGCCAAAGGAGGAGATACAGACCACAGATGTTAAGACCCGAAAGCTCCTGACCATGCACGAAGGGTTCCATCCCAAATGCAGCACCCTGAGACTGTACGTGAGCCATAAGGAAGGAGCCCGAGGACTAGTGAGTGTAAGAGGCACTGTCCAGGATGAAACATCCAAGATCCATAAGTACATCAAGGACAAGGCCCCAACAGATGAGCTAAAGTCTCAGACAGTGGAGTGCAGAGGAAGAGGTGCTGGAGGTACTATCATGGGAGGACAAGCCCCTGCATGGGATGTACCACCGGAACATAACTGACGTGGCTGATATTAAGAAATCCTGCCAATGGCTTGAGAGAGCTGGTCTGAAGGACAGCACAGAGGCACTCATCCTGGCTACACAGGAGCAGGCCTTGAGCACTAAAGCAATGGAGGCCCAGATCTACCACACCAGACAAGACCCAAACTTCTATCGTAAACATCATCACAACAAAGTGCCACACTGCCAGAGTCGCCTATGGATAGCTGCAGTTCGTGTTAGTTTTTTTTTTTTTTGTTGCGTCAATCTTAGAAAGTACATAGCATTGAGCCTGTATGAGGGGTTTGGTGAAACAGAGATTTTCAAAACAATAGCATTTTGCACAGTATGTCCCTTTTTGATAAATAAAACACCAATCATACCAGACTCCACTCTATGTTCTATTGTAGTATTGTATTGTTGTATTGTATTGTCTCTGCTGTTGGAGTGGAGCTGTTCTTTTCATTCAGAAGACACGACCAAACAAGTCCTGAGCTTCACACACTGCAGAAAAGCCAGTCCTTTTGTATTTTAGGATTTGATGTGATTGTTTTTATGTAACAGTCCATTTGAGATTGCCTTGTGTGCAGTCTGAGCATGTTTGCTTTGGAGAAGATTTCACTCTCTTTGTTTACTCCGATCATTCAAGTTTAAGAAAATAAAATTCAGCTCAGAATAATTGCGCTGGGTCTTTTGGTTTGCTGTTCTCTGAATTTGATAAAAAATAAAAACATTCAAATTCTACAAATGCTGCATGTTTTTATGAACTTGTTTAGATGTGGCTCTCTCCATACCAGGAATTATGATGCTGCTAATATCCTAGGAATAGATTTTTGTATACTGCTGATACTACTACTACGGTACTACTCATACTAGTCCTACTACTACTCATACTACTACTACTACTACTACAACTACTACTACTACTGCAACTACTCATACTACTACTATCCTAGTAATAGATTTTTTTATACTACAGATACTACTACTACTACTACTACCACGACTATTACTACTACTCATGCTAGTCCTACTACTACTCATACTGCTACTACTATTACTACTCATACTACTACTAGTAATACATTTTTGTATACTACTGATGCTACTACTACTACTACTACTACTACTACCACGACTGCTACTACTACTCATGCTAGTCCTACTACTACTAATGCTAGTCCTACTACTACTACTACTACTACTACTACTACTACTACTACCACGACTATTACTACTACTCATGCTAGTCCTACAACTACTCATACTATTACTACTACTCATACGACAACTATCCTAGTAATAGATTTTTTTTATACTACTGATACTACTACTACTACCACGACTGCTACTACTACTCATACTAGTCCTACTACTACTTATACAACAACAACTACTACTACTACTACTACCACTACTACTACTCATACTGCTACTATCCTAGTAATAGATTTTTACGATTTTTACTACGACTAATATGACTACCACTCATACTAGTCCTATTACTTCTCATACTACTACTACTCATACTACTACTACTACTACAACTGCTACTACAATTACTCATACTATTACCACTACTACTGCTACTACTATTACTGCTACTACTCATACTACGACTACTACTACTACTAAAAACTACTACTATGACTACTACTATGACTACTACTACTACTACTACTACTACTATGACTCCTACTACTACTACTACTCCTACTACTACTATGACTCCTACTACTACTACTACTACTAGTACTATTACTACTACTACAACATTGCTTCATATTATTTCCTCCTTAACATTAAAGGTGCAGCATGTAACTTTTATAGTGTATGGTCTACCACCTGCTGGTTTCCATGGAGATGTTATTGCTTTGCCTGGAATGTTCCACAGTATGGCATCAAACCTCTCACAGGTGTTTTAATTGCTCAAAAATTGTGGTAATGCCTCACCCCTGATTTGACCTAGAACTTGGCCACCTGCTTGTCTCCATGGAGATTTAATTCTATACTGCAGAACATTCCAGGGAAATGACGAAAAAGCGGTGTGGTAACCCTACACCAACCCTACACTTTTAACTTTTATAATGACTTCAACATATTTACAAGAAAACCATTTAAACCATTAACAACAGGTAAAAAAATCTATACCTATTTGTAAGATACATTAGACTTGCTCCATTGTTGACACACCCCAGATCAATACAGTGCTCAATATTCCTACGACCTCTAAACGCCCCATTAAAACACATTATTTTAGTTTCACATTTAAAGAAAGCAAAAGGGTCCTCAGTGCATTCCTCTTTCTAACCCAGCTGCTCCAAACATCTGGCCAGTTGTAAAGTCCTGCATGTTTGTCTAATTCATTTATTCTGCTATCCTTAGAAAACAGTGAGGAACGCAGCCATCTTCGGAGAGCAGTACCAGATGGCCAATGGGTCATATAGAGAAGATTTATTATTGACAAAGATGTTATCGGTTGCTCTGTGTATCGAGGTAAATATTATGGGAACTCCCTGATGCAGTGTTCATTTTTAGCCAGTGCTGTTGCAACCGCTAACAAATGATCCAGATTTATGAATGCATGCCTGCACTGTGATTTCAACCCCTTTTTGTTTTTTCTGTAATTTTCTTTTTTATTGGAGCTTCATGTTCCCAGTATTACAATGAATGTATATTTAGGTATGTAGAGGTGGGTGATACTAAGTTATGCTAAGTTACTCCAGCCTTTTAATAAAATGGTAGGCCTACTTCTCTGAGTGTTCACACCCCATCCCTTTACTCCTATTTGAGACATTTTGCAGTGTACAGTAATCTTGGCTACTCTTCCCATTGTGGGTAAATGGCTCTGTGCACAGTAGCACGCTAACTAGCGCACTGTGTCTCAAAGCTAACAGTCACTTTTATAAAAATCTGAAAACATAAAATAAACAACCTATTAAAATACAAATAATTAAAATACAAATTAATTAAAATAAAGGCTACCCAATTATTTTTATATGTAGAATACTTCAGTTTGTGGTGTTGTTTTAATATTTATTATGCCTCAAATTTAGCATAAGCATTAGCATTGAGACACAAACATGTCTCTTTCTAAACACAGAAGTATTCATTTTATTTGTGTAGTGTTTAACTTGTTAGCTCCCTGTCACTGCCCCATCTTTAAATATTTATTAATTTTAGCGTGACTCTGCAAAACCCTCATAGAGATGCAACTGGACAGGAAGTAGTGACGCTAACAGTGAAGTTGCCAGGTGCTGTTGTACACAGAGCCTATTCAACAAGTGATAAAAACTATAACAAACTAAAACAATATTACATTAACTTTAAAATTATGAATCAGACATTACCTCCTAGACAAATACTTTTTACTCTTACTTTTTACTTTTTCACCCACTTTGTACCTCTACTTGAGTAATATTATTATGAAGTAACACTGCTTTTACTTGAGTAGCCTACAGTATTATGCTATTCATCTCTAATACCCAACAGCAACAACAGCTGTCTTTTAAATAATAAAGGATAAAATCACTTCATGTAGCTCATTAAAAAGTCAAAACATTTACAGGAAGCACACGAGTGGTTTTGGCGTTTAGTTCAAACATGTTGTCATTGTTTGACAGAGCTGGGATCAGACTGTTCTGATGAGAGTGTGATTATGGACACTGTAAAAGCAGACATTTCAAAATAAAACACTTTGAATGAGCTGCACTGCTAAAAGAGAGACAACATTACTTGAATTCAGAATCTGCCTGTTGTTATTATATGTTATTATAGGTTAAACATGCACAATAGGGTCCAGGTCCATTCTGGGGCCAGGACTCCTCTGAATGCGGTCCAAGTTCCCTGGTTAAATAAAGAATAAGCAGCCCTAGAAACCCTAACCCCAGGAAACAACTCAAATTAAAAACCTATTGAGTGATTAAACTAAATTCTAAAAACAAACACCTCTGTGACGCAGACTTAAGATGCTCCATCTCTCTGACTCACTGTATTGACCACCAGTCTGTGGTCCTCCACTTCAAATGTTGCAATATTTGTCCCTTGGTGAAAATAGTTTGGACTCATCTGTTCTGAAAGTTACAGTGTCAACAGATATCAGACAGAGTTTTATCATTCCTCAGCTGTAACACTCTGCGGCCAAGTTTATGGCTCATTTTGAAAAGACAAGAATTACACATATGGTTTATTATCGCTGCCTTCCTGCCAGCTCCTGACCTTTTATCTCACTTAGATCAAGGAGAAACACAGACTGAATGAACGATGTGTGTATATTAAAATTACACACTGTACAGAGGAGACCAAAGCACTGGAACACACTGTCAAAATATCCATAAAGATGACGTGAATTCATTGTTCAATTTAAAGGTGCACTATGTCACTTTTCTGGTGGGGTGCTTACTTCATGAAGGGATGTTATTTCTTTGCATGAAATGTCCCACAGTATGGCATTAAACCAGCCTATATAACAATTCTTTATTCATTCAGCTAAAGTTAGTTTTATCAGTCATGGATTCTTGCGGTGAACAGGGGTTGCTTCTCCACAGATCTGACTCTTAACTTGTTTGTTTCCCTGGAGATATGTAAGTTTGATGCCATACTGGGAAACATTCCAGGCAAAGCAATAATATTGCCATGGAGACAAGCAAGTTACAGATCCTCCACTAGAAAAGTTACATAGCGTCCATAATATTGTGATGTCATGTGAAACTTGCCCATATTTAATAAAAATCTACACTATTTTTTTAAGTGTAGCACGATTGAATCCAAATCTCCATTTTCCTGTCTGCTCCGACTGAGATCAAACAAATAACATATTACAGAAATAGGCTCATGTGTTTCTTTCTCCATCAATTTATATTCCAATAGCTAGTTCACCCTGTCCTGACCTCTGCAGGAAGACCACCCCCCTCGCTTGATTCCAACATGAAACACTATGAAAAAAACAGCCAAGATTCAATCATCCAACACAACTGTAAAGAATGGTAAATGTGTCTCATATGTGAGGTTATTCTTTACATGGCAAGGCAAATGGGATCTATTATGGAGCGGAGTACAGGGTCAGTGGGGCAGGCGGATCCAGTGTTGTCCGCTATTTTTGGTCGATATGATTTCTTTCACGTGACGAATATTCTAAACTGCCCCAATAGTTTGAAGTGTGTATGACAACTTTTCATGTTTTTCCAATTATTACTTAGTTTGGCGATGTAATGCAGTGCATAGTTTTACAGTTTAAGTGGCAGTTTTTGCAGAAAAGTTGAAAAGTATAAAAATGCATTCAATTAAATTATTCATTTATGGCAAAAATCCCCACAGAACAGAAATTCATGTGAAATGTATGCGCAAGGAACACATTTTTATTTACTGAACAAAATAAAGATGTCAGAGATTTTTATTTGTCCAGTAATTATGTTATGTGTACATTAGCCGAGCTTTGTCCCTTGTTTAAAGTATGGTGTCTAGCTAATGGTTATGGAATCACCTCTGTGTAAGTCACATCTGCTGCCTGTGTCAAAGGAAGTTCAATTATAAAACTGACCAGAACTGTCAAACTATGAAAAAATGTGTATGATGATTTTTTATATATTACTGTTACATTATAGGAACATAGCCTGTCATATGCACATTATTCAATTTGGACTTTCAAAATACAAAAGTTTGTCCTGGTTTATGGTTCATGTCACTGTAATTACTGGCCCCATCCACATGAATCAAAAACTGGGCAACAGTAGCTCAGTTGGTGTGGAATGTTTGTTCACTGATCTGAAGGCTGGGGGTTCAACTCCTGCTCTCGAAGTAAACATCACTGGTTGAGCGGTCAGATTTACTGACTCACAGGTTGGCGGTGTGATTCCAGCTCCCACAGATGAATGCTATTGTGTGTGTGTCCTTGGATAAGACACTTAACCCAACTCATCCCCATGTCTGCATAATGCTATTGTGTGTGTGTCCTTGGGTAAGACACTTAACCCAACTCATCCCCAGTGTCTGCATACACTGGTGTATGAGTGTATGAATGTGTGTGTGAATGGCTCAGTGGTTCACTGATGTAAAGCACTTTGAGAGCTTTGAAGATGGTAAAGTGCTATATAAAAATGTGACCATTTACCTTAACAGTCAATGTCTTGTCTGTCACAAACTCAGGTGAAATATTTCTTAGACTTTAGTATTCAAAAGTGATGGCTTTATTCAAGCACTCAAGTACATTCAGGGTCAGTTGAAAGAACTTCCAACATCAAGATTAATGCTATAAATCTGTGGAAGTATAACAAAAAATTATAAGTTTCAGGAAACAGGTGCAGCTGGTCCCAAGGTTTTGCTTCCTTTTTCTGCCAGAAAGTAAGTAAAAATAGCAAAAGGTAACACAAGAGGAGGCAGAACTGTTTGGATTTTCTTCTAACCCTGAAATACCAAACAGAATGCATTTTTTGTTTATTGACCTGTTCCACATTCAAAGAGAAGCGCTGACTTTTGAGGGAATTGGTTTGGACAAAATCATTGTATTTTCTCCTTTCAGGAAGTGTCAGATATGGAGATCAGATACTTCTCAGTGTTTCTTGGCTCAGATAAGCACAGTTTTCAACACAGCATTCATAAATGTTGTAAATGTTGTGTTTGACCTCTCTGTAGCATCTGGCACCCTCACTCAGCACTAATATTGACCAAGAGATCTAAATAAATAAAAAAAGAGGAAAGGGATAATGGGGGGAAAGTGCACGCATGGACTGAAGAAGTAAATTTTTTTATTTTTTTTTTTATTCGTCATTAACTATTAGAATCTAACAACAGAGTTAAAGGCGCACTATGAAACTTTTCTGTCCCATAACATGTTGCTTTGCCTGGAATGCTCCACATGGTATGGTATTCTATCTATTCTATCTATCTCCATCTGAGATAGCAGGCGACGACTCCAGGCCAAGTTACAGGTCAGATCTGTGGTGAGGCAAGCCCATCACAGTAAGAATGTATGAGTTCACAATAAGAATATCCATCCATTTTCTCCCACTTATTCGGGGCCGGGTCACAATCTAAGCAGGGACTCCCAGACTTCCCTCATCCCAGACAGTTGCTCTAGCTCCTCCAGTGGGACCTCAAAGCGTTCCCAGGCCAGCCTAGAAACATAGTCCCTCCAGTGTACCCTGGGTCTTCCCCGGGGTCTCCAATAAGAATATATTTCTGTAAATCAGGGACTACAGATGGAAACTAGGTCCTATATTACACAGACTTGACTCTTGTGAGCTTTAACCCATGTTATAATGTTGTTACCTCATCAAAAACATACCCAGAATTGTGTTTTGTTTCATTCACACATGCTTGAGTAATCTTTTATTACTAGTCTGTCTTGTGTCTCCAAAGTTCAAAATGCTCTGTTCCACTTTGTGATGAAGCGGTAGTTTTCAGGTTAACAGCTACTTTTTACCTTTACCTTTAGTTCAGTAGAGATTGGCAATTCCAAGGCTAAAAGCATCCAAATGATTCTAGTGAAGGTGTATGGAGTTTAAAAACACAGTGGAGTGAACCTGTAGTTCCACATGACATCGCAAGGTGGAACAGTGTTTTCAGTTTGAGAGAACTGTGTTAAACATGTGTGAATGAAACAAAACACAACTCCAGGCATGTTTGTGATGAAGAAACAACATTATAACATAGATCAGAAAATAGTGTAATCTGGGCCCTTTAATTTCTCTGTACTTTGTCCTCTCAAATAAAGACTTAACTAAACTGTGTTATTGAGTTTATTTGTTTAGATAAGTTAAGTTAAATACTGTGGAGTATCCTAGGCAAAACAATAACATCTCCATTTCTCCATGGAAACAAGCATTACACAGTGCACGTTTTGATACCCCACTTTTTAAATCTTGCTTGAGTAATTGGACCATTACTTTGTACTTCTACTTTGTACTTCTAATATTGTTTTTTTAATAGAGGCTACACTTATTTTAGCACAGGGTTTGGCTACTCTACCTAACCTTGATTGTCTCAAGAGTTCTAGTGATTACAAGTAGTTGTAGTGCAGAGGAACTAAAGCTGGAAGAAGTAGTAGAAAACATGGTAAGTAACCGTAGTAGTAAAACATATACTGTGAATTAAAGGGCTCATATTGCGCAGTTTTCTGATCTATGTTCTAATGTTGTTTCCTCATCAAAAACATACCTGGAGTTGTGTTTTGTTTCATTCACACATGTTTAACACACAAACACTGCATACTGAGGGAGAGTTCTTCTCTCAAACAGAAAATACTCTGTTCCCCTTGTGATTTGAGGGAGAGTTCTTCTCTCAAACAGAAAATACTCTGTTCCACCTTGTGATTTCATGTGGTGATACAGGAAGTGCTCCACTGTGTTTTTAAACTCCATACACCTTCACTAGAATCATTTGGATAATTTCAGCCCTGGAATTGCCAAACTCTACTGAACCAAAGGTAAAAAGTAGCTGTTAACTTCAAAATTACTGCTTCATGACATCACAAAGTGGAACAGACCATTTTGAGTTTTGGAGATGTAAACCAGGATTACTCAAACATGTGTGAATGAAACAAAAGACAACTCCAGGTATGTTTTTAAGGAGGTAACAACATTATAACATGGTTTAAAGGTCACAAGAATCCATTTTGTGTAATGTAGGACCTTTAACTCACATAGTCTAAAGGCAAATTTTATGACTATGAAATAGCCATATCTTACTTCAGATGTGCAGTACTTTTCTCATCTCTGAATATCTGTGTCCTTGAGAGAATAGATTTACAGCAGCCCCATGCACTAAACTGCATTGAAAGATGGCGGCTGTCAAGAGCTTGATATTGTACTGGTTTCCACATAAAACATCTCTAAAGTGTTACCAGAAGTGGGCAGTTCATTTTATTAAACGCATTTACTTACTAGCTGTTGCATATAACACAGAATTTGAATGGAACAGTACTATCCCACCAAACATAATTAGAAAAAACATGGAAGCCTGTCATATGCAGTTTAAATAGTACTTCTTGGAGTATGTTTCCAGCACCAATCTTTTAGGTGAAAGAAGAGATGCACTTTGTTGTACTTAGTTATTTTTTATTTCAACATCAATCTTTTACTCCTACTTGAGTAATATATTTAACAATGTAACAGTACTTGAGTAAAAGTTTTGGTTACTCTTACCACTGTGAGTAATCAATCAATCAATCAATCAGTCGATCAACAACTTTATTAATCCCAAAGGGCAATTTAGTTGGCCATGTGCAAACCAGAAATAACATCTGCAACATAGAACATACTCCATACATTCAAACAGTCTTAGTGCATCAAGGGACACATTAGCGCGACAGCAGCTCAGTTGGTCTGAAGGCTGGCCGTACGAATCCTGCTCTCGACATAAACGTCATTGGTAGAGCAGTCAGATCCACTGAACCACAGGTTGGTGGTGCAATTCCAGCTCCCACAGATGAATACTGTTGTTGTGTTCCTGGGCAAGACACTTAACCCACCTCGCCTCCAATCTCTGTGTACACTGGTGTATGAGTGTGTGTGCAAATGGGTGAGTGGTTCCTTGTTGTAAAGTGCTTTGAGTGTCTTGAAAGTGGAAAAGTGCTGTATAAAAATGTGACCATTTACCATTGGCAAATGTACTCTCCATTTCAAAGTTTTGTGGTAGAAGGAATAAAAGATTTAGCATAGTGGTTACTCTTTTGTTGTGAGGTGACAGTAAGTTTACAGAGCAAAACTTTTACGTTAACAGAATGAAATGATTTGAACGTTCATGTTTATTGCACCGCTCCTTCAGATGTGATTTTTGTTTCTCATTGTGTGTCTATCCTTTGAAAACACCATATTTTGTGCATTATTTAATGTTTAGACCTCCCAGTTACTCTAACTGTTTTTACTTGAATACATTTTGTAGTCCTCTATTACTCCTCTGCCCATCTCTGCCCTGCACTCCCAGCTCGTACTACGTCCCATCACACACTCATCATTTTTGGACAGATTTGATGTGTCCTCTGCAGCTTGGGTCTGATGGATGCTTCGCTTCATTAAGAACAGATTGAAGACGCCAGAGCATATTCTCATTCTCCAAGCACATTCCAGTGGAAACAATTAGAGAGAAGGATATGGGAGAACTCAGAAAAATGTATTTGTTTTCCAGTCTGTTAACCATTAAATATACAATGTAAACATCATAATGCATTTGTTAATAGCCTGGGTTCAAACGGTAGAACATCCTAAACTGCTTGGAGTTTAAACTTTAAATGTGCATTGTGTTTCTAGTGGGGAGGTCGGACACCTGCTTGTCTCCATTGAGATGTTTTTGCTTTGCTTGAAATGTTCCAGTAGATGGTATTAAACACATCTATCTTACATTTATTGAATTACAAGTGTTTTATTGCTCCAAATATCTTGAAAAATTCTTACAGTGAACAAGGTAGCATGTCCACAGATTTGATCAGTAACTTGGCCTGTTAAGACGAGACTGAAAACCCACCTCTTTAATACTAGCTAGGCAGGATATCTTGGTGTTTTATTGTTCTTCTCCTATGTATTGTGTTATCTGTATATTTGTATATATTGTATATAGCTATATTTTTTGTGAAGCACTTTGGTCAGCTGAAGTTGGTTTTAAATGTGTTATGTAAATAAAACTGAATTGGTACCAGTCAGAAGATAAAATGAATGCCATGTAACATTTTAGGCAAAGCTATAATGCCTCTATGAGGATATGCAGGGAGCGGGCCCTCAACCAGAAAAGTTCCAAACTGCACCTTTAAAATTGAGGCAGGTGGTAGAATATAACTGTTGAGTTGTAGATGTTTTGACCTGGTTTATGGTTAATATCTTATTATTGGGCCTATCCACAAAATAGCTTCAAAAAGTGGTTCCATTACTCAATTCAAATCCCGGCAGCCTCCCATCCAGTACTTACCAGGCCCAACTCTGCTTAGCCTGTGAGATCAGACCAGACTGGGCATTCTCAAGTCCTATAAAACACATAACCTAATTACCCAACACAGCTAGTGAGATGCCACAGAAATACACTAAGATCCTTCAATTCCATTTTAGTTGAAGGAAAAATTAGAATGTAATTTTCCTGTTTGATCGACAAATCTGATGTTCATCTTGGTATGTAATGTGAATTTTTCAGACCAGTCTCCCAAAAGACAAATAAAAGCACTTTTGATTTAAGTGGACGAGGGGCACACTGGGACCAGAAAGATACGTGTGTTTGAGTTGGTTAAATTAACCGTACATTTCACCGGCAACTGTCATTTTGTGTAATTAGGCGTGACGTATAAAGTCAAAGAATGAGAGAATGTTATCATTAGAGTGGCCTATTCCTGGGTTTCAACTTCCTGTTCATGAAACATGTTGCGGACCTCTGCCAAAAGCTCTGTACCCATTTTACCATGTGTTTGAGCTGATTTGTCTTGCCCCAGTACAGATATATGGTGAAAGCAGCTCTTGAGGTGAAAATAAGTTTCATTGTCCAGAAGTGACGAAGTGTGCTGCTAGCACGCTAGTTGGTGTTAGCATTACCTTGATGGTAAAACGCCGCTCCCCTCTAAAAGCTGTGCAAAGTGCTTGTAAACTCATCACCATGAATGATTAGGATGCTCTGAATGCATGAGGTAAGTGAGGAATAACTTTGGAGCACTGCAAACTGTTTAAAATGAACCAGTTCTGTTTTTCATGTTTTTGAGACAGTAAAAATCAGGTAAAGTAAAAACTAAAAAACTAAAAACTGTGATTGCCATATTGCCCACCCCAATCTCTAAACTCATAGAAAATGCAACAAAAGATGGATAGACACAGACAGTATTATAGAAGTACTGATTTATGTGCACCAGGAAATGAATGTAAGTCAATGTAATGTTCCCAAAGAGCATGAAGCCCAACATGTGTGTACCTGTCAGTGTGAAGTTTATCCAGAGATAAAAGTTAAGTAGAAACATGCGTCATGAAGCATCAAATGCTGCCTGGTAAGACCATCGGCATTACCAATAATCCTCTCTGATCCAGGTTGCCAGGTCCTGTCAGATTAGAACAGAAAATGAAGTTTTTACACGAAATGTTCCAACATGAGAAGATGATTTTATAACCTGGACTGCGTTGGGTCAGTGTCAGGGTGACCTTATGAATATGACAAACCAACACATTCAATATAGAAAACTTTATGAGAGAAAAATATCTTTGGCTGTGAATAAAATGTCATAAAACAATCCTAAAGTTGCAGTTTGTAGGTTTATTTAACATATATTTTAACAGTAGATGTGAAACCTGTTCCTTTTTGTTAACTACTGATAAACTGTCACATATATGGATCAATATTTGACTTTTTTTGTGGTTGCAAAATGTGATAATGATCTACAAAAACTTTATAATAGGTGTTTACAGGTTTTTTATTCTTTTAATTACCTTGAAAAACATCCATTCTTACATTATGATGTTTACATTGTATATTTAATGGTTAACAGACTGGAAAACAAATACATTTTTCTGAGTTCTCCCATATTCTTCTTACCGGTGGCATTACCTGCTTGTCTCCTTGAAAGTAAATCAATTTAATACCATATTGTGGAACTTTCCAGGCAATGCAATTACATCTCCATGGAGGCAACCAGGTGGCAGACTTTTCACTCCGGTTTCTCCCATCAACCCAAAACATGCACAATGCATAAAATCCTCTAGCTGAGGTCGTCCCGACCAAGACTAGCTCAAGGTCTAGAGATGGTTCCTGCGTGCTGCTCCTGACTCCTGTTTTTTAAGGGATGGATGAAATGCAGAGGACAAATTTCCCTATAGGGATGATAAAGTGAACCTTAACCTTAAAAGTTGCACAGAGCAGCTTTAAGTAAACTTGCTGACGTGTGTTGTTGTTTATATATATGTTATCTGTTGTTGTAACCACTGGTGATTAAAAACACTAATACTAACATCACTATAACTTAATCTTTGTTCAAAACTAAAGATAAGAGATGCTCTGTTTATCCTGAAGACGTAATCCAGATTAGGCTGATAAAAGATTAAGTAATACAGAAATAAAACTGTCCAGGCGCCTTCTTGAGCACAGCCCATGTGAATGAATGTGAGAGCGCTGAGTGACAGCTTACAGTATAAAAATAAACACATGGATCAGCTCATAGTCCAATGAGGTTCATCTGGACTAACGATCATTCAATCAGTGTATTCTTTTTTTCAGACAAAGGCAGGTATGAAAACAAACTAAACCTTGGTCTGGAAAAAGAATCTATTAAAAATATGGAATGGTTCAGATGTGCTTCCTCAAATGAAATGTTGCGACTCTTTTAAAAGTAGATACCAGAGATAACCAAAAAAGACAAATACAGTGATATCAGACTGCTAGAGGTCTCCTAAATGCGCTGTTATAATAAATTGAATTATTTGCTTTTTTATTTGTTGCAGCAAAAGCTGTAAAACTGGAAGGGATGTGGATTATAGTAATCCTTAGCTGTTTTAGTGCAGCCAACATGATGTCATTATTTAACACTTGAGAAAATGACTAACAATAGCACTAAAACAACAACTTTCACTTCATCAAATCAAATCAATTTTATTTGTAGAGCACTTTTCATGCACATAGACACAGAATTCAAATCAAAACAATCAAAAATATGAATTTACATAATTTACACGTAATAGTTAAACTGTTAAAACATTAAAGTCAATAAATATTGAATTCATGGAGAGGTTTGACATTAATTAAACCTTTCAGGTTCAGATTTCCACATTTGGGATGCACAAAAACCAAATGAGGCTTGACCGTGTTTGGTCTGAACTTAAGGAACCACCAGGAGACCCATCCCAGCTGATCTGAGGGAGTAAGTCTATCAGATAGACTTCCACCATTTAGAGATTTGTGGACCAGTAAAAGAATTTTGAAACTGATTCAGTGAGAGACTGGTAGCTAGTGTAACGCTCTTAGTACTTGGGTAATATGATGTCTTTTTTTTTTTTTTGTATCCATGACCACCCTCGCAGCAGCATTCTGTATCAGTTGTAGCTGCCTGATAGAGGACTTTTTGAGACCAGTGAACAGGCCATTACAATAGTCCAACCTACTTGATATAAATGTGTGGACCAGCTTTTCTAGGTCTTGTCTAGAAATAAAGTCACTAAGATATTTTTAGGCGATAAATCATCTGTATCATATAGCTGTTAAAAGTCAAGTTCTAGTCCAGAGTGACTCCAACACTCTTTGCATGTGAAGGACAGACCACTGAGCTTTTCGCATACAGTTTGCCTATCTTTCATAGAACCCGAGAAAATGATATATGCAGTCATGGTTTATTTTACAGTACACTACAACAAGGTACATATAAAAAATAAAAAATAAAAAGTTACGCAGTGTGCCTTTAAATAAAGTGCACGTTTGAATAATGTCAGTGAATAGTTGTCTGCCTGTGCGTTGGTTATTCATGAGCTTAACTTCCTGTTTAAAGGTGAGTACTTTCACCATTCATTGTAAAAGAAAATTTCAATTCTGTCAACTGGACAAAAGTTTTAGAGTGAAGATGTTTCGCCACTCATCCAGGCGGCTTCTTCAGTACTGCTCAGATTACTGTGGACACTGCCTTGTATCTATCTGAAGGGAGAAGTTAACTACACTGAGACTAACACACCTATTTGCATACTGTTTCTGTTTGTTAGCTAGGTCTATTAAGTGTGAACTGTGCCTGAGTCATATTTGCATAATCATTCAGGCCCCTAATGGGTGCTCTCACGCCTATTAGCATACTGGCTATCACTGTTGTTTTCCTTGTTTTGATTTGATGAATGATGTTCCTGTTCAAAGATGGATTGTCTTTCCTAACACAAATTGCTTCTTTAACTCGCCTCTCAAACCATTTCTTTTGTCTGTCTAACATCTGTATTTCCTTTTAGGTTCAGATTCCCTGATGTTTTGTTTTTTTAGCTCTCTTAGATCGATTGAAGGTCCACTTTGGATATCCACAAGCTGAGAGGTCTTTCTCCATGTGTTGTTCCTCCTTCAATTTTCCCTCTGTGTTTGTGGGTACCACTTGAGCTCTGTGTTATAGAGTATGGATATCTCCGAGTTTGTGCTGCAGTGGATGGTGTGAATCAAACAGCAGGTATTGGTCAGTGTGTATGGGTTTCCTGAAGACTTCTATCTCAAGTCGCCAGTCCTCTCCTATAGTTACTGCACAATCTAAAAGGCCAGTTTGTTCACCTTGGCCTTAATCATATATCTTTTCATCATTCACCAATAATAGTCAAAGTCACTTACTGTACATAATAGTGTTGTATCCCTTTATTTTATTTGATTATACTTGCACAGTGGGGACAAATAAAGCTTTTCTTATGTTATCACCATTCAAAAGTTAGAACATTTAGTTTTGAATTGTTAATCGCTATGGAAATTGTCCTCATTTCTCATCATTCTGAAACTTAAGGATTGTCCTTTGTCCTGCCTAAGACTCATAATTGGTTTTAACTATCACTTATTTTATTATTCTTATGTCTCCTATCTTCTCCACAAAGCAGCAGATCATTTTGAGGTGTATCTGTCTCTGCAGCTCCATTCAGCAGAGTGACACTAGACCAGAAAAATGACTCAGTACACTCACATCTGCTCCTCACCAACTGCTCTGGCCTGACTCACACAGAGGAGGACACACAAGGGTTTCATCATCACTTTATACTCCACTACATTTTTGAACTGAACTGAAAAAATAAAAAGTACTTTTCATACGATTTGAGGGGTTATTTTTACCATGTTCGTGGTAACATCCTGACTAAAGTTTTCGAGTTCAAGCTTCGGTTTGAGCAAACAAAAATAAATGCACAAAATTCATAAGAAAAAATAAGAAACTGATGCATATTGCAACTGTTGACCAAACTCAGTATAATTTTTTAATCAATATCACTACATTTAACACTTTAACAAATTAACAACATTTATGTGAAATACTTTTACTATTTACTCTTAAAGTACATTTTTAAACAGGTACTTAAATACTTTTTCTGAAGTAGATTTTTTCATCTGGTACTTTTACTTTTACTTGAGTAACTCTTTACCGCTGTATCTGTACTTTTACTTAAATAACAAAATGGCAAAATGGAGTACTTCATCCACCACTGGTTAGGTTGACATAAAAAGCTTTTGTGGTGGAGGGTTGTCCATCTGCTTGTCTCAGTAAAGAGGCTGCTTTGCCTGGGATGTTGCACAGTATGACATTAAACATATATATCTTGCATTTATTCAATTACAGTTTTTTTATTGATAAAAACATTACCAAATACACATTATTACTGTGAGAGTTGCATCACAACAGATCTGAACTGAGATATACTATAAGTTTAAAGCCATACTGCAGAACATTCCAAGCAAAGCAAAAACATCTCCTAGCAAAGTATACCTATAGTGTCACAAGCCAGGAGAAAACATCTGCATTTTTGTTAAAATGTAAACTCTACCATAGAATTCTGACCTGGCCCTCACATCTATATTAAAGGTCCTGTACACAAAATGGATTCTTGTGAGCTTTAAACCATGTTATAATCCTGTTACCTTCTCAAAAATACACCTGGAGTTGTGTTTTACTTCATTCACACATGTTTGAGTAATCCTGGTTTATCAGTCTATCTATACCTACAAAGGTCAAAATTCTCTGTTCCACCTCGTGATGTCATGAAGCTGTAGCTCCTTTTAAGTTTGTTCAGTAGAGATGGGCAATTCCAGGACTGAAATTATACAAATGATTCCAGTGAAGGTGTATAGAGTTTAAAAACACATTGGAGCACTTCCTGTCACAAGGTGGAACAGAGTAGTTTTCGTTTGAGAGAAGAACTTAACCTAAATATGCAGGATTTCTGTATTATTGTGAATGAAACAAAACACAACTCCAGGTTTGTTTGTGATGAGGAACCATTATAACAGATCAGAGAATAGCGTAAAATGGGCCCTTTAAACTATAGGCAGTTTATGTTGTAATGTCACATGAACATAGCCCTTACAGTCCCTTATATTCTAATAATATAATATAAGACCTAGTCAAAGGTGGTGCATTAGCTGGTATACCATTTGAAGTCTTCCTTCTGAGACTTATAAACACAGGAATCTCAGGGGAGCATAGTGGATTTCTCAGCTGCACCGTTAGCTGTGCTGCTGTGTAATGATGAAAGATGTTCCTTTGGTTCACATGAAGAAAACTCATTTTACCAAAGGTCGAGTTCAGATGAGATGAAACAGCACAGCCTCACGTCCCAAATGTCACTAGCACATGTTTACATCTCTCTGTCATGCAGTTTAATGTATCTATGAAAAACAGTAACTATAATCATATACTGCAGCCCTTTGAAGGACAGTATACGAGTACATTTTGTAAATGGGACATATTATAAAA
>JACM01063196.1:0-21593 GCA_000787095.1 Periophthalmodon schlosseri | reverse complement strand
ATTGTCATTTTTAAATCTATATAAATTTAAGGGTGATGATGGGTGTGATGTCACGTAGTACTTGAAATGGCAATGGGGGCAGCACACACTTGTTTTTTTTTTTGCTGTTTTTGAACACAGGGCTGCAAATGTACCTAGTTTGTACAAAAATTTCCAAAAAGGGCCTACTTAGACAGTAGACAATGCTTTGAAAACACCATATGCATATAGTAGCAAAAAAAGCAGATTTAGTGTTTGGTTCCATTTTAAATGTTCTTAATCACCACAAGAGCAGTCTATTCTCTGTGGATAGACACTCGTCTAGTAATTCTCAAATTCTTCACCTAAAGTTGCACCTAAAAAACGAAAAAAAATCTTGAAAAACTGTAATGCCAGGACTACTATGTGAATAAAATAGCATCTAATTGAAGTAAATAAAGTTTAAATGTTTGTTTTGGTGTTGTTGCAGACGGAGGAGCGCCACCGTGAGTTTGCCATGGCTCTAGCCTCTGTAGGAGACACTATGGGAATCTGTCTGTCCACTGCACTGTCCTTCCCTGTCCACAACTACTTCTGCTCCTTCTGATCTGAAGTACAACTACTTCTACTCTCTCTGGCCTGGTCTACAAGTATTTTTACTCTCTCAGACCTGGTGTACAAGCACTTCTACTGTCTTTGGCCTGGTGTACAAGTACTTATGCGCTCTCTGACCTAGTCCACAAGTACTGACCTGGTCTACAAATACTTCTCTCTCTTTAACCTTGTCTACAAGTACTTCTACTCTCTTTGACTTGGTGTACAAATAGACTAGCTCAGAGAGAGTGGGAGTACTTCTAGACCAGGTCACAGAGAGTAGAAGTACAAGTATTTTTACTTTTTCTGAACTGGTCTACAAGTATTGTTACTGTCTCTGTCCTGGTGTACAAGTACTTCTATTCAAGTACTTCTGTTCCTTCTAATCTAGTACCTGAACACACCACGACAATAGAAGGGAGGAGGTTAGACACTTTAACTGATCAGACTGACAATGGACCTATAAGTAACACTGTACAATTGATAATTACTGACTGTTTTACTACTGTATTATTATTATGCATATTTTTATGCAGATGATATTTTTATTTTTAGTTGGTACGAATATCATATTACTTGCTTGGTATTGGGGTGGGGCCTAAAAGGTTATTATAATGACCAGTGCCTTCATATTTCTTTTTATTTAAAATGCCCAAGATCATGTCCAAAACATTGCTATTTAGTATTCTGAATTATCCTATTTAGATTTTATAATAACCACACCCATTTACAATTAAGTTTAACAATAACTCCACCAAATAATTAGAAAATAATGCAATGTGTGTCACTTTTGATGCATTTTCATCCTGATTTTTACAGTTTTAAATTGTATTTAAAAAATTTTTTAAACTAATGTGTGATGACGGACCAAAGTGCCCTAACTGTGAATTCTTTGCTTTAAATTTAAATCATGTAAATGTGCTGCTATTATTATATTTTCTATCTGTTACAATTCACACCATTAGCTCATCTTCAACCATGTTTTTTATGTTTATTTTTTACAATAAATCATGCTTGTGAATAATGATTTTGTGCTGTAGGCTGCCTGATTTTTACTTTCTAAAAAACATAAAAAACAGAACTTGTGCATTTTAAACGGTTTGCAGTGGTCCAAACAAAGTCATTCCTCACTTACCTTTCTAAGCATCCTAATTATTTATTACTATTACTCTTTATAAGTGTTTTTCACAACTTTCAGAGGCCAGAACAGAGTTTTGCCGTTGTTATAACAACAACTTGCATACTAACCACATGTCCTTATACTCAGACAATAAAACACTTTGTAATTTGATGTAGACAGTACACAGTGAATTTATTTTGACGTAAAGAGCTGCTTACACAATGTATCTACTGGGGCAAGACAAATTTTGCTCAAATGCATGGGAAAAAAACGGGTAGAGGCTCTTTAACCAAACTGTCCAACACCCATGCTGAATTGTCTGTTGGTGGTTTCTGCTCAAGGACACAACCACCAACTGGCAGGAGCTGAATTCATGCATTCTTGGATAAGAGAATTGACTTTCATAGTGGAGATTTCACTTGTTAAGACCACTGCTCTCCCATATGGTGTAGACCAGCTTTGCATCCAGGTGTAGGCCTTTTGAAGACCTGATTTTCTCCTGATACTTCAATGTAGTTCTGATAATATTTGGATAGACAGACACTCTAGCCCTTGGTTCTCAAACATTTCAATTCAATTTATTTTTATAGGGCCCAAAACACAACAGCAGTCACCTTGCATGGCTTCACAAAATAGTTGATTTAACCAACAGAAAATCAAACAATGAAACAGTAAAAGACAAGCAACATTCACATCAAGTACCACCTTCCAAGTACCACCAGAGCTAAACCAGGACTATTCCAGATTTAAACCAGGGCTAAGCCAGGTTGAAAATAGGACTACACCACGGCTATGTTAGTTCTAAACAAGGACTTATCCAAGGGAGGAGAAATGTGTGCATAAAACTGACTCCGAGTTAAATAAACACTAAAACTGATGAATCTGTGTACACATACCACAACTTAAGAACCACTATTCTGACTTATTTTATTAACAGGCAGTGTAGTATCACTAAAGGCTTGTGAAATTCTATTGAATGTTTCATACATAGTTTCATAGTACAACAACATGAGTTTGCTTGATATTATATGGACGATCAGATGTAATGGAATGAAGAGAGCAGCAGAAGTACGAACAGAGAGAGCGTGGGCCCATGTGCGTAGGCTGCACCAGCGCAGCAGACGCACAGACCACGCACCGGAAGTGTCTGTAGTTGCCATGTCAGCTACTTTATAGCGACTTTGAATTGCGATGAAAATTGCGATAGTCATGAGTTGGGTTTTTGTTTCTGGTCAATCGGATTTTAATACATGTTGAGCTCCCTGCTCCCTAAACACCCTTCCTCTTTCCTTTAGCCTTCTTCTATTGTTCAATTGCGTATGCAATGCGTATTTTTTTTTTTTTTTTATGTTTATGTTTTGGAAATATGTAAAGCACTTTGACAGCTGTTATTGTTATAAATGTGCTTTATAAATAAGACTTTGACTTTGATAACATATCAGCGCTTGTTTAGTGGCGATACACATTTAACTAGTTGCTTCTTTTTGGGCTTATTTTTGTTGGGTTGAAAAAAAAACAACAAAAAATAAAACACAAATAGTGATAGTTATTAATTACAAGTAAAGAATAAGCAGCAAAATATTAAATACAAAAAATAAAAAAACAAAACAACATTAAAACAACAAAAAATCCGGTTGTTTTGAGGTTCATTATTTTCAGATAATTTGCACATAGTTTTGTTTTTTACCAGTTGTATTGTTTTGCAGTGCTGTTTTACTTAATAAATAATACGACAAAAAGTAGGACGCCTGATTCAGCCACACATTTATGAACAAGTTTTCAATTAAAATGTACGAGATCTTATCCTTATCCAACGACCCACAAAATTACATAGCTGGGCTCGCTTGTTTCTGTCTGTAAACCTGGCAACCCTGTGTCTATGTGTGGTGCGCGTTCATGAGCCGCCCGGGGCACAGGCACTGGATCCAGCCGGCACACACAGCGCTCACACCGGGGACACAGCACCGCGGCGCCTGGCGATCACACATCACCACCACCGAGCTCCATCTGAAGGAGGCGAAACTCGCGGACCGGTACACTGCTGAGCCCTGCCTTTAAACGCTGACCGGTAACGGGATAATACGTGTTTCCCTCCATGATAACCGCGTTCTTTTCATTTCACTATGCTAACTAAACGGTAGCCTGTGGAATTAGCTCGCTGGGCTAACTACTGTTTAGCCGGCTTCTCATCAGCTGCTCTTTAGCCTTTAGCTCTGGCCATTTCCTCCTATAAATACTTTTGTTTATGTCATTGATGGACGTTTTTAGATTTTGGTGTTTTTAAACTCTTGACATACGAAATTACCGTTAACCCAGTTACTAGAATTGACCTCAAAATGGTCGGCCAAATGTTCATATCAGTTGATCGCTGACGTCGTTAGCTGTGATGTAAGCTAGTTTGCTAAAGGTTCCGCGCACTGTTATGCTAAACTACGCCCATAGGCCCGGCATTCTTCAAGATAAACTGCTAAAGATGATTTTTTTTCCCGTCTAAATCATTTTGTAGTAATTATGTCCGTTCGTTTTAATGTGCTGCGCAACTTTGTGGATTGGACAGGAATTGGAAACGTGTGACCCAGATGATTTTAACGTTACGTGGGATGGATCTTCTGGCGTATTTGGACTAATTGTGTTATAATCTTGTTGTTTTTGCCTCTCCCCGCAGCTGCCCGCCCAGTACATGCCTAAGAACCGTGACGTGAACGCTGAAATCCCGTGGAGTTCGTAGAAAAGGAGTGACTGGAGAAAGCAGAGCCTGTTTATTTGTGCGTGCCCTGCGTGCTGTGCTTGAGGAGGGCCGTGCGTGAACAGATATCCATATGTGCGTGACAATGGGGGACATCAGCGACCTGGACCGACAAATAGAACAGCTCAGACGCTGTGAGCTCATCAAGGAGAACGAAGTGAAAGCGCTCTGTGCCAAAGCCAGGTAATGCAACTCTTGGGTTCACTTGCCAATAGTACGACAAAGTTTTGAAAGTTGTTGTTGGGCATCGTGACAGGTGTATTGTTGACCTGTAACTTCTAAGCAGCATACCAATTACTATGGACGTTATTGGTACAGTTCTGTATAGTTTAAACTGTGCTTGTACATGGAATGTTTTGCTGACCTGTAGCAAAACCTTTTCTTGATCACCTTCATCAGAAAGATAGAACTATATACCAGTAGGACTGGCTACTGTTACCAAGTACTATGTCACCAAAACATCATTGTACCGTCATTACCAAACAATGTAAAGATGCATCAGTGCTAATCAAAGTTGGTAAACTTAGACTGGTTGGTAAACTTTTAATGCTAAGTACTACTGAAAACAAAATGCTCTTTCTAAACCCGGTTTGAAACAAAACTAAGTCTAAAATGGAATTATACCCAGTCTATAATAGGACTACACAAAAAAAAACTTTTGTACCAGATACTGATCAAGAAAAAATGGGAAAAACAGCCCTGCTCATCATTTGCTCAGCATTTAGTTTCTAATGGTACAGTGGAGAGTGGGTGTGAGTGTCCAAAAAGGTAAACTCATACATTATACCCACGATGTTATTACTGTGATATGAAAATATTTAGTTCTTGTCTAAATGGGGGAAGGACTTTAAAGAAAAAAACAAAATCATTCATTTTAATTTTACAGCCAACATGGCATGGCACTGATTGTTGTTTAATAATTTAAAATTTTAAAGCTGTTTGAGTTCTGGTTGAAAAAGGATCAGACAAGACAAAACCATTTTTATTAACTCCTTTCTTAGCACTGATTGCAAAATACTGTATCCTTGTCTTTTCAGAGAGATCCTAGTTGAAGAAAGCAACGTACAGAGGGTGGACTCTCCGGTCACAGTGAGTGCTTAGACATTTCACATACTTCTAGTGAACGAGCCAAACACACTCCTAACAACCCTCCCTCCTCCTCCTGTTTTCCTCGTAGGTGTGTGGTGATATCCACGGCCAGTTCTACGACCTCAAGGAGCTGTTTAGAGTGAGTGTGCTGCCATTGTTTTGTTGCCATGGCGACGGGCTGCCTCCACATGGCTATCTCCTTTTTATTTGTGGTACAGTTTTGCTCGTAAATAAACGTCATGCGCTGTGTGTGTCTCGGGCAGGTGGGAGGAGATGTACCAGAGACCAACTACCTCTTCATGGGAGACTTTGTGGATCGAGGTTTTTACAGTGTGGAGACCTTTCTACTGCTGCTAGCGCTCAAGGTATGCTGCAGGGAGTTAGCATGTCCACTGTGCTTTGGAGGTAGGACTTACGAGCTAGAGCAGTAGGTCTCAAACATTTCACATAAGTGCCACTTAAAAAAATGTTTTGATTTCAACGTACCTCCAGATCTAAGCACAGGTTCAAATTAGGGCTAAGCCAGCTCTAAAATGAAGTAGGTCAGAGACAAATACTCAAACTGCAAAGGATCCTAAAAGTGATGAGGATAAAGTAAATGCTAACAGTCAGAGTTTAGCTAAGAACTAGAATATGAAATGGTACAGGAATCAATATTAGTAAGTCTAAAATAAATAAATGATAATAAAATTAATACATCAAAAGCTAAGCTAAAAGGGTGGTTATTGAGCCTCCATATTATTAAATATTATAATTGAAGCCACAGTATGTTTTTTTTTTTGTTTTGTTTTTTTCATTTTGTGTTTATTGCATTGAAAAAACAAACATCTGACAAACCTGACTCTTATTTGGCCTGGGGGAGGGCCTCTTCCTGCTTGTTTCCTTGAAAATGTTGTTCCATTGGAACATTCTCCATGGAGATGAACATTTTATGCCATACTGTGGAATATTATAGCCAAAGTATGGTTTTAACTTTCTATTTCCATGGAATAATGCAGTTGACTTTCCACTTCCAGAAAATTACATACTGTCACTTTAATTAATCAGAATTAGATTTTTCTTAAAGGACTGTTGTGGTCAAGAGATAGAAGCAAAATGACTTGTAAGTTCATAGCCAAGTGCGTCACAGCTCTACATTTATACGCAGAACCCTTTCATAATAATTAAGTTAATGATTCTGATGGGTGTGAATGGCTAGCCCAACCTCGAAGCATTACATCCTACTCTTTGTCTTGCACACACATTATTTAACGCTGATTCTTCTGTGGTTCAGGTACGGTACCCAGACCGGATAACCCTGATCAGAGGTAACCACGAGTCCCGGCAGATCACACAGGTGTACGGCTTCTATGACGAGTGCCTAAGGAAGTACGGCTCTGTGACTGTGTGGAGGTACTGCACCGAGATCTTCGACTACCTGTCCCTGTCGGCCATAATCGACGGCAAGGTGAGGCTTGCTCTGCACAAAAGCTCAAATGCGCTTCTATTTTTGAGGCTGGACTGACATGCGCATGTGTGTCTGTGTGTCAGATCTTCTGTGTGCACGGCGGCCTTTCTCCTTCCATTCAGACCTTGGACCAGATCCGCACCATAGACAGGAAACAGGAAGTGCCTCATGATGGACCCATGTGTGACCTGCTCTGGTCAGACCCTGAAGGTAAGCTCCCAACTCTGATTACATTAAAGAGGAGGTATTATTAGTATTTTTTTAAGTTTTCTACCATGTTCTAACGTTGTTCCCTCATCAAAAACATGCCTGAAGAGGTTTTAGATGTCATCCATGCATGTTTGAGTATTTTAGTGATCTCTCCTGGGCCCTTTTCAAACCCTCTTTATGCTTAGCTGTAAGATTCTGTGCAACGCGCAGCTCACAAGCCTACGTCACCCATGCTCCCACACAGCAATTCTCCATAAATATACAAAAACGTGATGCAAACTGTACACAGCAACTTGACAAGCCTAGTTTTGTTAGCGGGATGCACGCTGATTGTGTTGTGATAGCGCTGAAGGGGGAGTGACTTAATGTGGCCAGCAAAGGGAGGGTCAAAAATGAAAGTGAAACTTCAAATGTTAATATGTTGTTTTCGATGAAAAGCATTTTCAAAACAATAAAGGGTAACATGGTAATCTAAATATAAATGTGTTACCCCTTCTTTAAGTTTGAATAGCTATTTTACTTCAATGGGGTATTAACTGCTATTGTTTAGTGTTACTCAGACTTTACTACGTTTATGTACTTGTTTGAAAACAATTGTAGCCAAATCTACTGATGACAACTGTTTTGTACTAGGCTTGTTCAGATACAGATACTGTTGTTATTGGCAAAAGATCCGATACCATATAATTTCCATGGATTGCTAGTGCCGAGTACTCGGACCAATACAACTCTGTAATTTTCAAAAGGAGGACAAGTAGTCGAGAGCCACAATTGTTTACTGCTTGTTGCCAATGCTGCTGCTAACACCCAGAGAAGCTTCAACACAAGCAGTAGTCTCTTTGAAGATGCTTAAAAATAATAATGTTTAGAGTGTGCCTGACAACATCACAACTTTCAGAGGCAAGAGAGTAGTTTTCCTGTGACTGTAAACCTAACAACTAGTATGCTAATGGTGCACTTACTGATTTTCGGACAGTAAAACATTTTTTTAATTAGAAGCACACAGTACACAGCTGACTTATTTTGACCTTGAGAACTGCTTCTATATATCTGTACTAAGGCAAGACACATTTTGCTCAAATACATGGGTGGAAAAATTGGGTACAGGGCCCCAAGTTCATAGGGTTATGAAAAATGTCAAATTTATTTGTCAAACGATTACTTGTGTGATCTATTTTTACTCTAACAAATAGGTTCTTGGTGACTGATGGTCCTGTAGTAACACCAACATTATCAGACTGGCTAACGTGCTTTACCTTGGCAGACTATTGCAATTTGCTGTAAAACGCTTATGCTCTGTAAGTCTTTGTCTGAACAAAAAGTGTAGTTAAAAAACAAACCTTCGTATACATAAACTATACAAACTTTTAAGAATTGCCATTTGAAACCAAAAGTAAAATTTCTTCCTCCAGTCTGTACTCCCAACCACATGCTTTTACTGACTCAGGATTGATTGGAACCTCTCCATTAAAAAGACCAAAGCTTGAAATTTGATTGCATAGGCCTGTCTTAACCTATACAACTGGTTCTTCATTTCAGTGTTGCTAAATGCTACACAGTGGTTAGGAGGCTCTTTGCTTGACCATGTGTTTTAAGAGCTTGTGTCTCTCCCCTGCAGACACCACGGGCTGGGGGGTCAGTCCCAGGGGGGCCGGGTACCTGTTCGGCAGTGACGTGGTGGCCCAGTTCAATGCGGCCAACGACATCCACATGATCTGCAGAGCGCACCAGCTGGTCATGGAGGGCTACAAGTGGCACTTCAACGAGACCGTGCTCACTGTGTGGTCGGCACCCAACTACTGCTACAGGTGAGAACCAGGCGCCCCAGGAACACTGCTGTGACAGGAGGCCTTTTGGCAACAGACGAGTTTACATGTGGGATCCAAAACGCAAGTCACTTGTACCTGTCTGTTATATAGCTTGCACAAGTACAAATTTGGTTGAAAAAGTTTTCAGCATTAAAGTTGCATTATGGAACTTTCCTGGTGAAGCGTCAGGCGTTTGCTTGTTTACAAGGAGATGTTACTCCTTTACCCGGAATGGTTTTAGAATATGGTATCTCCATTGAGACTGATGATGCCACAGACCTAGCAATAGTTGTTAAATGATGATGTTCTTTCCGGGTCCAACTAGAAATGTCACAGCTGATTTCTAGCTTTGTTTTTGTTCCTTAGTCATAACAAAAGACAATTACCTTTCAAATGCGCATGTTTAACCACAAATTGTATCAATTATGCAAATTATGTAGCAATAATTTAGCATACCAGAGGATTACCAGTGTATGTATCTCACTAACTGCTGGTCACTTTCTGTCAGTTATAACCATAAATCCATGCCTTGTTAGCTTTAAATTACTGCAATTTCTTTTTAATGTGAAAGAAAGGAAGTTGGAAATATTTTCATTGTTTTCAATCATCTGATGGACCTGACGTGACAACATCGCACTTAACAACTTTTAAAAAAAACGTATGTAATTGATTGAATACAAGATGGATATGTTTATTTCCCTACTATGGAACATTCCAGGCAAAGCAATAACATCTCCATTGAGACGAGCAGTAGTGAAGTAGTGAACCCTCCAACGAAAAAGTTCCAGTTCCAGGAGTCCCAAAGTATTGGTTGAAGAGATGTTTTGGAACAAGTCTATTTTTTATGTCTTGATGTACTAGGAATACTTGCTCCTCCTTAATTTTTGTCATGATTTAATATTGCATTCAAAGCTGGAAGCATTATTGTAACATGGGTATTGTAACTGCACCATGTTAAAAATAAATTTGTATTGGACCTGGATTAAATGTGGTTTAGGAGGGGTTCATGTAAAATGTAGTAGTTTATTCCTTGGCATAAAACCATTTCAGTGGGGCGCTGTCTAGAGTAATCCTTCTGCTCTGTCGTTAGATGTGGGAACGTGGCGGCCATCTTGGAACTGGACGAGCACCTACAGCGGGAGTTTATCATCTTTGAAGCGGCTCCACAGGAGACCAGAGGCATCCCCTCCAAGAAGCCCGTGGCAGACTACTTCCTCTGAGCTGCCTCCCCCTTTTCTGGGACCCTCTCACCAGCCCTTCCATCTGCTACTGGACACTCCGCACTTGGACTAAGCACCTGCGAGAGCACCTGTCAGACTCAAACTGAAGTGTTACTTTAGCCCCGCCCACAGAGCGCTCACAGAGAGAGCTGGACCTGCCTCTTCTCTTCAGCTTCTCTGGGCGGCCATCTTGGACCTCCTCTGCGACTCTGTAGATAAAACCCTGCCCGCATCAACCTGGCTTCCACTGCTCGCTCTTATAGTATTTTTTTTCATGAACTTTTATCATTTAGTTTAGAAGTATTTTTCCTCAGACATATGCAGTTGTAGGAATCATTCACGTTTTTTTGTTTGTTTTTTAATTTTTGTATTGTCAGGACGAGTCCTGTTTCTTATGATCTTTTATCGTTTCTTTTTCAAATGCTGTGTGTGATTATTTAACATAGCCAGTGCTGCTGCCCAGCACCACCAGAGGAATACCTGAAGTATAATGAACTGGCCAAACAGTCGCTGTATTCACCATTCTTTTCTCGTAATTCCTTTTAATCTACAAGTCTCTGTAGATCTATCCATTTTGATATTGTGACAATAAAGTTTTTGTATCAATGTTCAGTCACTGCCCTTCTACTGTTCCCTCTCCACACTGATGCTTGAATTTGAATTCCAAAGGCTTGTTTTCATCACGGAGCTTTTATACACGATTGCAAGTAAATGGTAAGGATAGAGACAGAAGGAAAGGAAAGGAAAAGGAAATTCAAAGTTTGACAGCAACATGGAAAATAGTTAAACAGTTCATCCTCTTGTACTCATAAGTTATAGGGATGCATTGTACAGATGTGTGGCATGTAGGACAAATGACTTTCAGAGCCTGTCCGTGGAGCAGATAAGAACTTTTATTTGAAAGCGGAAGAAGAAGCAGCAGTGTCTCCACAGTTCTAAAAGAATATGCAAAGCACAGTATCAAACATCATGCTTGTACAAGCATTTAAGCAAAACACAAGAACACATGATATTGGCATTTTTGAAATGTACATGAAGTCTTGATGGGAACTCCGTGAACTCTGGTAAACTAAACATCAACACTAAAGTTAATGGTAGGCCTATATGCTGCATTGGCAAGGTGCAAGTGCCCTGCCCAAGGACACAGTGATTGCACTGGTCCAAGCTGGGATTGAACCATCAACCTTTCAGTAAGACCATATGACCACTACCACTAGAGTACTTGTCACTCTTGGTATTTTTTGAGCCAAATGTGACCTACACAGAGGTGGGTAGAGTAGCCAAAAATTGTACTCGAATAAGAGTAATGTTACTTCAAAATAATATTACTCAAGAAGTATAAAGTAGTGGTTGAAGGAATTACTCAAGTAAGAGTAAAAAATGATTTGGGAAATCTACCCTAATAAGAGTAACTTAAAGAGTAACTGTTGGGACGTAACATATGACTTGATAATTTATTAATGCGCACAATCTAGTGTTTTCAAAGGCCACACAATGAAAAAAACTACATAATATCTGAAGGAGCGGTGCAAGAAACAAAAATGTTCAAATCATTTCATATTGTCGACGTAGCTTTTGTCTCTTGTAGACTCATTCACAGTGGAACCTTTACTTAAGCACGAGTACTTTTACGTCAATAAAAATATTACTCATGTAGTAGTAAAAGTATGCTGCTTGAAAAGTACTCTGAAAAGTAAAATTTCTGTAAAAAGTTACTGAAGTAAATGTAACTGAGTATATGTAACTAAGCACTACCCACTTTTGGCAAAACAATACAAAAGCATACATAAAACATAGAATGAATACCCATATGGAGTCTAACCTATCAGTTTTTAGTCAATAATATAACCCACAACTTGTAGTGTCTTGCTGTGCTCGCCTGACAAGTTCTAGGGCGAGTTTTTCCTGAAAAACCACGTGAGTTTCCCCTCCCAGCCCCGTGGAAATGCGCGGAGAGAGGCCGAGCTTTGAAAAGCCCAGGTCGCGTCACCAGAGCCAGTGCCACCTCCACATCCGCGCATCTGCGCCGTGCTGTCGGTCACAGCTTCGCCGCCTCGCGCCGCCTCTCCTCCGTCTTCGGCCTTTTCAGTTCACTCCTCGGGCCACGGCGCAGGTGAGTTTTTTTTAATGCGACACCAAAATGCAACTCCTGTGGAAAATGTCCGCGTACAGTGCCAAATCTCGTGTATGTTTGTTAGTCTTGTCTGGGCGGGACTTGTCATCATTTTTTGAAGTTTTTTGGCGGAAAGTCGAGTTTGCCTCTCTAAAGTTGCGCAAATGTCGCGTCTTTTCAAACTTTGAGTCTGGTTTGTGGCATTTTCTTTGGCCAGTTTTGGGGCATCGAGTTATGGACATTAGATGACCAAGGGAAAAGTGCAGGGAGGAATGCAGTTCAGGGTCATGGGGAATGTTTGCTTAAAGGTGCACCACGTAACTTTTCCGGTGTACCGCACCTCCTTGTCTAATTTGTTTAAAAAAAGAAAAAAAAGGAAGAAAAATATATATGTATTGATATCTTGTGTTATATATTATCTGTATACTGATGTCCCTTAATAATAAAAAAAAAAAAACTCCTGGTCTAATGGATATGTGCTTTGCCAGGATGTTCCACAATATGGCATTAAACTTTTCTATTTTTTATTTTCACAATAACTGGTGGTCTTACTGAGCAAAAATACATTGGACACAGTGAGTGGCGGTCACCTCTCTACAGATCTGATCTATAACTTGACCTGGATCTGCTTGTCTGGACATGATAGGGATAGGTTTAATGCCATACTGTGGGAAATTTCAGGCAAAGTAAAGATATTTCCATCGAGACAAGCAGGTGGTGCACCCTACTCCGGAAAAGACAGTGCAACTTTAAAGCTACTTTACACAGACATGATATGAGTCACTGGACATGGTTTAGACCTGGTTTAGAAATGGTTTAGACATGGCTTAGTCCTGGTTTAGACACGTCTTAGACCCGGCTTAGTCCTGGTTTAGAAACGGTTTAGACATGGTTTAGTCCTGGTTTAGATATGGTTTAGTCCCTTAGGACTAATGGAAAGTGTCTAATTACTTTTACATGCGACATTACTGTAATTGAGTAGGTTTCTTTGGGAAATTGCAATTTTTTTAGTATATTTTTACACATGTGCTTGTAATGAAGTATAATTTTATCAATGTAATTGTGATTAGTTATATTTAAAGCCACAGTTATGTAACTGTTTAACAAAAATACTTAATAAATAAAAGCATGTTGCACTAAAATACAGCACAGGCTTGCATCTCCACAAACCTGACCCTTGTATGGGCTGGAGAAGGGCCTCCTGCTTGTTCCCATGTAAATGTTGTTCTTTTGGGTATAATCTTCCACAGTATGACATAAAACATGCCCATGTCCATAAAGAATGTCCCAGAGAATGGTTTTAACTTTTTTTATTTTCCATGAAATCATGCAGGTGACGTCCCACCTCCCGAAAGTTGCATACTGTACCTTTAATATAATTACAGATTACAACACAAGTCCCAGCTGGTCCTATTCAGTTGTCTCATTGCTGTCTCTGGCAAGAGCTCAAAGAATATGTGCTGGTTGTGGTATAAAACATTCAGCATTAAACAGTTAAGATTTTTATAAAACTTAATAAATTTATCTAAAATGTAACTAAAATGAAATATAGTAACTTTAAAGTTTTTAACTTTAAAACTTTTAAATTTTACCTTTTTGGCTGCAGTAAATATTGAATACTTCCTTTCCACCAATGGCCATGACTTATGCTGTGAACCTTTGAGTAGTATTGGATCATGTTAATGTGTCTCTTGTGCAATGCAGAGGGATCAGAGTGACGGCAGGTTAGGTTCTGGCTGAGCTGTGAGTCATGGGGCAGACTACTGGTTTCTCCTCTGTAACTGCTCTGAGTGTTGGCTTTGACAGAGCAGAGCGGTTAGGATTTATAATGAGGCCAGACATGTGATGGTATGTAAAGCCTTGTCATCCTGGTTCAACAAGAAACAAGGTGAGATGTAATGTTATGGATGCATCTGTAGGATGTAGATCTAATGGCTATAGTTCTGAAGACCATGTGATTTGGTAGTTGACATAGGCCTACAGGACATGCAAGACATTTTGTATTCTGCACAAGCTTTACAATGGGGCATTTATAGACTTCAGCAACCAATTGCCAATAAGATCAGTTTAAGGCAATATTTTGGTCAGATGTGGGTAATTTTATGCCGAAAGATTTGGGTTAATATTGTCTATAAAACTCAGTCTACTACTGTATATAGCACTAAGTTACAATTACTATGATTTTTGGACACCCACAGCCCTGTCACTATAAACCTATTGAAGCAATGTAGTGACAGCTTGTGTAGAGCCCTCTGCTTATGGACTGAAGCTAATGATAAAGTGCTAAAGCTTCATATTAATCAGATATTTGACCCAACCTAAATATCGACTGTGCTGGAGCTTTTGGGCCAGTCAGCATGATGTGTCGGCAGACTATTAGGTCAAGGCAAGTGAAGCCCTCTGTTTACATCCTGTCAGTGGATCTGTAAGCACAGCGATTACATGTTTATCCTTTGTAGCCTGCTTCTTTATTGTGTCCTTATCTCACCATTGTATGTATCGCTGATAACGATGCCTTTATGTTTTGGCCAAATCTATGACCAAACTATTTATAAATTTATTTTTATTTTAATCGACCTCTCAATTTTCATCCATGTTTTTTTTAATCAATCACATGTTTATGTGTAAAAAAAATAATAATGTTGTTTTCTCACTAAAAACTATCAATACTATAACAAGTGTTGAAAGGAATCCTACTTTTAATTAGGGCTGCAACATTAATCAAATCAAAACTGTAATTTGAATGGTGACATTGGCATATTACAAAAGCAGCAATTGAAGTTCCATAATTTCCTCCACAAACACGTGTGCATACGTGTGAGTGAGACTGTGCATGTGACTGTCTGTGTGTGGGTGGTTTGATTGTGTGGGGGTAGGGTGGTTCGGTAGAAGGGCCTGAGGGATTTTTTTTTTTTTTTTAATGAATGTAGCACTTTGTGTTACATTTTTGTATGAAAAGCACTTTATAAAAAAAGTTTGATTTGATTTGAATACAATCTGAATGGTGAGCAAATAACATTACAGTACACATAAACAGGACCATGAATGCTCATACTGATCACAGGTCCCTGAAAATGTGTGATTTTTAGTATTTTTTTCTTGGGTTTTCAAATCATCTTTTTTGGATGTGTTTACAAATCTTTGCATTGTGTCCTCATGGTAACTAATTAACATTCCACCATAGATATACAGTTGAAACCTGAAGGTGCCATGTTCATCTGTTCAAACCATTATACGCAAGTATAAACACCATGGGGTTAGGGTTAGGGTTAGGGTTATGTCCAGCCATCACACTGCTCAGAAAGGAGACAGGTTCTGTGTCCCAGAGATGAACATGCTTTGGTCCAAAATGTGCAGATCAACCCAAGAACAAAAGCAAAAGACCTTGTGAAGATGTTGGCTGAAGCTGCTAAGAGTGTGTCATTATCCACAGTGAAACGAGTACTGTACCGACATGGGCTGAAAGGCCACTCTGCAGGAAGAAGCCATTACTCCAAAAGAAACATAAAAAAGCCAGATTAGTTTGCAAATGCACACAGGGACAAAGACTTTGATTTTTGGAGGTATGTCCTGTGGTCTGACAAAACTAAAATTGAACTGTTTGGCCATAATGAGCATTGCTATGTTTGGAAGAAAAAGGGGGAAGCTTCCAAGCCTGAGAACACCATCCCAACTGTGAAATACAGGGGTGGCAGCATCATGTTGTGGGGTTGTTTTGCTGCAGGAGGGACTGGTGCACTTCACAAACTAGATGGCATCATGAGGAAAGAACATTATGTGGAAATACTGAAGCAACATCTCAAGACATCAGCCAGGAAGTTGAAGCTTGGGCACAAATGAGTCTTTCAAATGGACAATGACCCAAAGCATACCATCACAAAGCCCTGATCTCAATCCTATTGAAAATTTATGGGCAGATCTGAAAAGGCATGTGTGAGCAAGGTGGACTACAAACTTGGCTCAGTTACACCATTTCTGTCAGGAGGATTGGGCCAAAATAACTGAACTACTGTGAGAAGCTTGTGGAAGGATATCCAAAACATTTGCCCCAAGTCATACAGTTTAAAGACAATGGTACCAAATACTAATGAAATGTATGTAAACATCTGACTTTGAAGAAAGTAATGAAAAATTGTCTAAAAAAAAATCCTTCTCATATTATTCCGGCATTTAGCATATAGTCTGATTTCATGTCAGACAGTGAGAAAAAACAGCATGTGTGTTTTTTCATTTGGTGTATGTAAACTTATGGTTTCAACTGTACATGCAGAACATCCTAGTGTATCAATTGAACCTTTCCTGAGTACTATATTGTTCTGCAATTGTGCCCTTTAGCCTCCACCCCATCGTCCACATACAGAACAGAGCCAGTTGAGAGCATGGAGACCCACAGTGTGGTGCTGCAGAGGCTGAGGAACACTTTTCGTTCTGGGGTGACTGTTCCAGAGAAGTTCAGACGTGCTCAGCTCACCCAGCTCTTGAATCTGCTCAAGGAGAACGAGGAGAGGATCCTGGGAGCCCTGCACAAAGATCTGTCCAAGGTACCACCATCTCCTAGCCTCCAGCAAAATGTCACAGTCCATCCATTTAATCTGATTTATTAATCAAAAATATCAAAAATAAGCTACTAATCAATACTAAAAATATGTCGAAACTAGATATTCATTTGAGCAAGTATCGGTACTAAAAATATCACATTCACATGACAGATATGATCCTTTCCGGAATAGCTTTAGAATGGTCTTGAGCACAATCCGAATAAGTATAATACCACATACACTAGTATATTCAGCTGGACCACTATGGAACCTACCTGGACCACTGAGGGATTACACAGATGGTAGTATAAAAGAAAGTATTACAAGTTAATGTTGAAAATCACATTCTCTTGTCTAAAGAGTGTTTTTTATTATCGTGGTATGGGGGTATCAAATCAATTCGTTAAAGTCGTAATTTTAGTATCGTGACAACACTATGTTGATATGTTGTTTCCTCATCACAAACAGACCTGGAGTTGTGTTTTGTTTCATTCACACATGTTTAACACACAAACCCTGTGTTTTTAGACTGAGTTCTTCTCTTAAATGGAAAACACTCTGTTCCACCTTGTGATGTCATGTGGTAATACAGGAAGCGTTCCACTGTGTTTTAAACTCCATACACTTTCAATAGAATAATTGGATAATTTCATCCCTGGAATTGCCAAACTCTGAATCTACAGCTATTGTTTTAGCTTTATTGACACTAGTATTGAAGACTAAATCAGTTCAACTGAGGCTAAAAATAGCTGTTAACTTTAAAACTACCAACATCACAAGGTGAAACAGCATTTTGAGCTTTGGAGATGCAGACTGACTAATAATGCAGGATTACTCAAACATGTGTGAAACAGAACACAAATCCAGGTATGTTTTTTGGTGAGATAACAACATTATAACATGGCTAAAATCTCACAAGAGTAAATTTTGCATTATATATTTTAACAAGTAGAAATGAGAGGGAGAACAGAATTTTTACAACTCTTGTATCATGCCTTGTTCAGAGTTATATTTTTTAATATCTTGTGAAATTTGTTGAATTTTAATCAAGATGGAGATTCAGTAATTTCTAAATCTTCAATGATCAGCTTGGGTCCTTTTAATGGAGAGGTCTACAGACAATCCTCTGTCAGTAAAAGCATGTGGCTTGGCGCAGAGGGGAGACTTTGGAGGAAGCACCACATTGTAACATGGTTGAAAGCTCCAAAAGTCAGTTCTGCAGAATGTGATCTTGCGATGCTGTTACTTATAAAATATGCTCTTGTTTCTGCTTTTAAACTTGTTGTAGTCATCATTTCCCTTTTGCCTTTTCATTTAGCCGACAACAGCTAAATGGCACATGTTGCATTCACGTTTTTAGAATTTGATGTCATATTTTCAGATGGTGGGCAGAGGCCTATATAACTCTGTGGGAGATTCACTGTTTTTGAAAGAAATATCAAAACTTATGATCCACAAATGTTGAACCTTATTACCAATTTTGCTCAAATACATGAGGAAAAATTGGTACAGGTCCTTTTAACCAGGTCAACAAATCTGCAATAGTTAAACAGCAAATTCCACCATAGAATTCTGAGCTGCCCTCCATCTCGTATAGAGATTCTACAATATTGTGATGTCCCGTGAATGCAACCCATTAACGACCTACTTGTCTACATTGGTGATATGTCTTTAATTAGCATCTTTTTTTCCACAGCCTAAATTCGAAGCCATCCTATCAGAATTGGACATCGTGATCAATGAGCTGCACTTTGCCCTGTCCAACCTGAGAAACTGGATGCAGCACGAGCATGTTAGCAAAACACTGGTTAGCTACTTTAACTTTTTCCTTTTAGATTATAATATACAAGAGTTCTCAATATTTTGTCTGATGGTTCTCTGTAACATTCTTTTTCCAGGCCACAAAGGTAGACGAGTGCTTTGTGCGCAGGGAGCCTTTAGGGGTGGTCCTTATCATTGGCCCGTGGAACTACCCCATACAGCTGCTGCTCCTGCCCCTGGTGGGGGCTATAGCTGCTGGTAAGGTTTTGAAATTAATTATTTTTGTTTTATTTACTTATTTTATTTATAAATGAATAAGAATGGGCAGAGGAGTGGGGTCGGAGAAAGAGTTGAGGCAAAGAGGGGGTTAGAGAGCGGATGAGAGAGGGAGAAGGAGAGGATGATGGGTCAGAGGGAAGAGAAGAGAGGGAGGAGTAAAAAAGTAGATGAGACAGAAAGGAGGGAGAGGCAAGGAAGTGACAGAGTGAGAACGTGAAGAGAGAAGAGTGAAACTGTAGAGAGGATTTTTATTTTTGGTCTTGCATTGATATTATGTGCAGCACTTTGGAAATAGTCTAGTCTTGTCTTTAACGTGCAGTACAAATAAAGGTTGGATTGGATTTCAAATTTTACATCACCATGGTGTGTTTAAAATTATGTTTTTTTCAATTTGTGTCTTGATTTTTAAAACGGAACCGCAAATCTAATCTCAACCACCCACAACATTTTTAGATCATTATTGTTCAGTTGTTTTCTCAGCAAAATTGCTTATTGGGAAATTGACTGACATGTTACCATGTTCTAGCAATGTCTGGCCTTTTTCATAGTGTTTTTGTGATCCAGCTTGTGTTCCAACTTTTTCTGCCTAATTTAGTAAAGCCTGTTTTTCCCCCCAGAAAGTGTAACGTAAAAGCAGAACTCTGTGGAAAAAAAAACAAAACAATGCTTTCTCTATCTACTTAAGAAACATGTTATCTTTTGCCAACTTGTAAGAAAGCCAGGAGTCTCTATATGACTCACATGGTTGATCAGCCTACTTCACTTTGCCATCTCAAAAAGTTATTATAAAGCTCTACGTGTGCCTGAAAATTCATGCATGTGAATGAAGAGCTAGTTAGATTTAAATACCTACTCCTCCCTTTTATAAATATAACAAAATATACATTTTTGCCTCATATGCCAAATACATGTTTACCAGCTGTACAGTTTACCACCGCAGTCCAATTGGCACTCACCCTGCCAATTTGAAGTAAAATGTCATAATTTTAAGATACTTCCTCAAATATGAAGTAAGAGAAGGGAACAGAGTCAGCAAGGACCTTTGACGCTGCTTACAAATCTAATTTTCTAATATAGTGTTTTGGTGCAGGCAACTGTGTGGTCATCAAGCCGTCAGAAGTGACTCCTGCGGTGGAGGCTGTGATCGCTGAACTCATCCCTAAATATCTGTCACCAGTAAAAAAAAACAAAAAACTATCCATCTTTGACACCATTGCAGACTTTGAGATTAAATGTCATTATCATTGTGTTCCTTTAGGAATGTTTCGCCGTGGTGTGTGGAGGGGCAGAGGAGACCAAAGCACTGCTGAAAAATAAATTTGACCACATCTTCTTCACAGGTGACCACACACTACTGAATGACTGGTCAAAATTGCCTATGGGACATTTAAATCTTTCAAAGCTACTTGCGACTTGGTTGTTGACAATTTCTGCTAAGTCCATTACCCATCAAATCACCAGTCAAATTAGAATAAGATGCGATTGCTTTTGTAAAGAGCCACTACAGTAGATTTGTTAAGTGTGAATTCACTTCTGAGTCCATCATCTGATTGAAAAAATGTTTACAATTTCCTTATTTATTTTATTCTCATGTTAAAAAGTGATTGCAGTTGTTTATAACTGTGACAGAAAGTGCATGAGGGAGTTTGAGATAAGACGCTAGGCTTGGCTAAGCGAGTATTAGCTGTAACCAGCAGTTAGTGAACTATAGGCCCTACACACTGGTAATCCTATGTTATGATAGATTATTACTACAATATTTACATATTTGATACAATTTGTGGTTAAACATACGGTTTTGAAAGGTAACTGTCTCTTCTTGATTTAACGAGGAACAAAAACAAAGCTAGAAATCAGCTGTGAAGTTTCTGGTTGGACCCAGAAGTGACATCATCACTTAAATTAACAACTCTATATAGATACCGATTTTGACAAAAATGGATACATCTTACTTACTGGTTGGACATGGGTAGCAGATGTGTAGAGGTAATAATTCTTGAACCGTTCCCAAGCAACCATACTGTAAACAAGGGTCAAAGCTAGTTTAATTAGCACAATAACAACAAATATAGTATAAAGTATAAAGTGTATGACACCTTTTATATTAACTGAATGTTTAAACTGTCAAATGTGTTCGTTGTGTGTAAATTGTCCCTGTATTTTGGATGAAATTTTTTTTGTATTGATGGAGGGATTCTGTTTTACAACTCAGTAATACTTCTTGTAATTTTCAACTTTTTGGGTTCAACTTTTCTTCACAAACTGTCACTTAACTGATGTAAAAGTATGATAAATATTTTACCACAGATACTATCCCCCCTAACCAAGTCAGAATTAGAAAAACATGAAGACCTGTCATGTGTACTTTAAAGGCCTAGATTTGTTTTGATATTTTCGTTTTTCCAGCTGTACCATGCAGTTGGATTCGGCTGTATTGTATTGCTCAGTTCTAAAACTGAATCCCTCTACCCACCAAATTTAAGCACAAGACAAACTAGGCAAGATTTTTAGTAAAATCTCAAATATAATTGCTAACTATGTTTTACTGAAATGAGTAATGTTTTTTTTTTTTTTTTTTTTTTTTTTTTTTTACTTAGGCACTTCATGATTTAGAACTTAAAATAATGCCCAAGCAATGGTACTCAGTGTAATATAGGACCTTTTTAAAGGCCAAAGTCAATACAAATACACCGTGTTCCAAATTATTATG
>KN473958.1:16232-54239 GCA_000787095.1 Periophthalmodon schlosseri | reverse complement strand
CTGCTCACTGTATGAATATATGCATGTGGATCATTGCGCCGGGCAGTTAGTGGGTTTAACACCTATATGCTGTGCTAATGTAAGCACACAACAACACGGGCGTGATGTGGCGTGATGTGGCGTGATGTGGCGCGCCGGAGCGTAACCGGGCTAAGTGCTAGTCAAAGCGTGAAGAGGCTAGCGTGCGGCGAGGTATTAGACCTGACAATGAGCCTGATCATAATTATCTTAACAAGGAGCACATTCATCAGCTCGTTAAAGCCTTCTGCCTCAGCCCCTCCGTCACAATCAAACACACTGATCATGCTGCTGGCTGCTTTGTCTGGTCCTGTTTTGTTTTTTGTTTTTTTTTGCTTTTTTTATTGACAAAATCATTTTTTTATTGATGTCTGTATTTCACCATTTGTTTTTTATTTAAGATCACTGTGACAAACCATTCCAAATAAATCATGAAAAAAAAAATATGAAACAGTCAACAAATTTTCAAAATACAACAATGGACATACAAAAACGAAACAACACAAAAAACACAAGATTCTGAGACAAAATTAGCAAACACACTTTATTTAGGCCTACTTCAGTGTTTTTTGTTTGTTTGTTTTAAATATTAGTGCTTAAATCTTAACACTGTATGATGTGTTCTTGATATGTTGTTGTCAATGCACTTTTTTGTGAATTTATTTTTTTGGTAATTTTTTTGTGAAAACTTTTTATTGATTTTTTTTTTTCAATATTTTTGCTAATTTACTTTGTATGTAATAATTAAACATTATATTTTGTAAACATTACCTATCTCTGCCTCAATGCTAATTATGAATCTGAAATATGAATGAGATGATTTGGGTTGCCAGATTCTACTAGATTATACAGCTAATGGCATCCCACTAATTATGATTATTGTAAGTTTTTTTTTTGAATCAGTATGAAAGTGTGCTACATATAATACTACCGTAAAAGCAGTTGATTTGAAGTTGTTAGCATTTTGCTTGTTTTAACTGGGTCGAATCAATACCAGTTTGTTTTGATGCCTTTCTTTTGTATTTTTTGTTTCTTGTGACCCAAATCCAAACTCCCTTACACCCCACTTTCCTTCTTAGACCTTCTGCTTGGTACCCGCTCCTCTCCCCTGCCTCTGAATCCCCGGGAACCCATTCAATACTCCCTCATTTGTTCTATTAAAAGCCAAACTGCTGCAAAGTACTTTACTGCAATGCCTTCCACTTTGTTAGTTTTCTAAGCCGCACGCATTAAAACCAGAAAAGCTTATAAAAAGTAATGAAAGCAGCTATGGAAATGTGCAGAGGGAGCAGAGGCGAGGCTCTATTAGAACTTGGATCTTGGCACTGTAGTTAATAGTAGATGGGACTCGGTGGCTCTCCCCTGGCTGTGAATTTAACTGATTAAATCAACCAGTGCACGCAGCAGTGGTGACATGAAAACAACAATTAATATGGCTCCCCCCTGCGCCGCCGAGCTCCCTTTAACCAGGCAGCTAATAACAGAACCCAGAGGACTACAGCGCGCTAGCTAGCACACACACATGCACACACACAATGTACACACAGGTGGAGTTAGTTAGCTAGCAACATGGCTCTATGCTGCCAAAGTATGCAATTATGTAGATATTAGACATGCAGATTAATTACACTATGCCCTTGTTGTTCCATATTTGTCAATACAGTAATTATACACAGCTTAATGTTTATGTGGTGCAATATTATGTTATGTTATAGCATATGCGGCAAATTGGTAAATGTGTAATTAATAACATGGGATATGAGGGAATGTTTTTGTTGCAGTTTCTCTTATTCTGCTTCTTTTTTTCTTAATCAATACATACGTAAACATGTTTTTGTATTAAATTAAGATTAATTTAAGGAGAAAGAGTATTTACATAGAAAAGTACAGTTGTATTCACAGTGTGACAATAACTTTTACATTCATCTCACAATTCTTATACCATAGAAGCAGTTTGTCTAAGTTGTAGAGTTGTCAAAAGTATCAAAAATCAGATACTAATTCATAGTTAAACTAGGATCGAAAGTCATTAGAGCAGGTATCGATACTAAAAAAGTCACATTCAAAAGACAAAAATGAACCTTTCCTGAATCGCTTTAGAACAACCATGAGCTGTATCAGAACAAGACGACATAGACTAGTACACGCCCATGGACCACTATGGAACCTACATGGATGACACAGCTATATGACCACATGGTAATATTAAAGAAAAGCACTACGATTTAATGTTAAAATCACATTCTATTGTCTAAATAAAGAGTGTTTTTAATTATCATCATGGTTTCGGACTTGGAAGTGAATATTGAGTTTATTCCTTAGTATCGCAGTCAAGTTTAGTGAAATTTTTGTATCGTGACACACTAAGTTGGACTTGCTTCAGGACAGTACAGTAAGATATAAACAAATGAGGAACAATAACATTTTTGAAAACTGTAATGTAAATATCCATTATGAACTTTTTTTTTTAAACTTGCCTAATGACTGTTAATGAGCTAATTTCATTAAGCAGGCGCTCTCCTCCATCCATCTTGTCCATGCGTTAAACAGCCGTGATAAGGGCCATCAGCGGGGGCTTTGGCAGCACACAGGCCCGTGCTGTCAGCTGTTGGAGTAGAGAGCTATGAGTTTGCTGTTAGCTGTTTGAGACTAGCTAGTTGGGTCTCACAAATGAAAGTATTTCGAAAAGAAAGTAACTCTATGGCCATGTTAGTATTTTTTTTTTAGGACAGTTTAGGACAGAGTGAAATGGGGGGCAATGAGTGGGGAGCGACATTCATGGGCATTCAGAGCCTTTAAAACCACACTGCAGCATGGTAGCACCCTACAGTCTTTTCATTCAATTATGCTTAAGGCAAAGCAAGCCAAGTTTATTTGTACAGCACAATCGTACACAAAGTAATTCAAAGTGCTTTACAGAATAAGAAAGACATTAACGTCACAATACAAACAAATCAAAACTTAATTCAAGTTAAATTACAAAATACCTAAAAAACCAAAACATCTGCTAATATTTCGCCGTTTGGACTAAAAGTATTAAAAGCATATTGCAGGATGACGAGGGCTGGTTTGGTGCATATACCGTCATCCAAAATTTGTCCTGACTTAATTTACTTAAACTAAACCAGATACAGAACACTACATAGAATTCACACTTTGCCCAATAACACTAATCATCCCTGCACCCATGTGTTATTTTATAATTCCCATTCACAGCCTTTGTACATGTATTCGACCCTGCCCCCGCGCTTCCTTACCTCGGTGGCCTCTTCATTTGCAGATTGTCATGGCACAAGTGTTGTATTTACAGCTCTATGGTGTGTACTTTGGCAGCCGTTGACAGTAGACAGAGCCAGGAAGGAGCATCACTTGACACTGCAGCTGTTTAACCCAAACGCTCCTTGAGTTTGTCACGCGGCGATGCGACTGTCAAACTTATATTTATCCAACCGTCTTCTTATGTGCTAAACAGTCAGATTGTTTATTATGTAAAAGTCAAACATGGATAACAATGGCGTGTCTTTAATCATTAAGCGCAGGGATGTTTGTGTTGAAGCGAGTTGTCATAAATAAAGGTGTAAAAATGTGCAACAGGCTGACAGCTTGAATTACGCTAGCAGTTGCCTTAGCGCACCTTGTGACTTGAACTTAGCGGGGCCCTATAGCATTAGCGCTAACAGCCTCCTCCATCATTTTTATGCCTGTGAGAATGTATGTTTGCGCGAGACAAAGAAGGAAGGAGCTACTGTGCCCTTTCACCTTTCCCCACGACGCCTCATAAAAGTCAGCGCAAAAAAAGCCCCCCGAATTCCTGCTTTCTCAAAAAAAAAAAAAAAATCGCATTTCCTTTCAAGTTAAAATCAGCCGCTAACCTCTGTCGCTAGCTAGCACAAACTTTCTGCACAACTGTGAGTGTATTCCGCTTCCTCTGTGGAAAATGATGGATGACAAGTTAAATTTGTGTCTGGGGAGTGAAGGTGAAGTGTGACAGAGTGATTTGTCTTGGGAATGGAGGGTTAGGGTCAGGCGAAACTGGGCGCCTCCAGGCACAAGACATTGACAAATTCATCCTGCCCGCCGCATTTCTGAAGCCTTTTGTTTTGAATCCTGGCTACTCACAAGTGACCCCCATCCCTCATCCTGCCAGCCGCTGAAGGATGCCTCGCCATGCCAGGGGAGCTCACCGCCACTAATTCTTGTCATTCACCGCGCTGACAGGCCCGGACATATACTGCGTCTATACCAAAGCACAAAGTCTGCAAGTATTTATTCAAAGCCAGCACACTTAAAATGATTTTTCTTCTGTCTTGTTTTGTTGTTGCAGGTCTCTGTCCGGGCTCAATATGTTCCCCGAGCTACAGGAGCTGATCGTGGACAACAATCAGATTGGGAATGACGTCCGATTGCCTAAGTTACCTCATCTGCACACCCTGACGCTCAACAAAAACCAGATATCCTTTGGAACATAGTGATATTCACATGGGATATATATAAGCTGAACATTTCAAATTGGAGAAAGAGTTGGACACATTGTTGAATGTGGTGAGACATGGAGGAACAGACTCAGGAAATGTAAGCTCATAGATAATTACTAAAACACCATATGCATTTTAGTTTTTATCAATTGTAACATACAGAGAGATTAAAATTGGAATAACTACAAACATATTACAGGCCAAAACACCATTAGAGCCAAAAAAGCCTTGATTTCTTTGCTAGAAAAAAAAAAAAAAAATACAATGTAAATCTCACCTTTTATACAATTCATGTGGCATCAATAAAAAAGTAGGACATTCTAAATAATGGTAGGAGCGATAAGGGCCTAAAAGAGGGACTGGTGGTCACCCTAGATATATAACAGTTGAATCAAAGATAAGCAACAGGACTAATATCACGTCAGATGATTAAAATAATACTACATTTGAATGCCATATAGATTTAGGGAGAGAACAGTGAATTGAGTGAATACAGAAGGAACTGCTCCCACAGCCTCAGCACTAGATTCTGAACCACAGGGACCTCTAGTGGAGCTGAATCTAAGAATCAGCACTACATGGATTTTCAAATAGACAAGGAAAAACATACTCACCACAACATAGGCACACAAAAGTTATTCATTTGAGAAAAAAAATAGCAAGGAAATATGTTTTTAATGCTTTCCAAAATGTTGCAAAAATAAATTAACACAAATTTTGAAAATTTAAAACACATTGAATATTGTGCCAATGATCTTCACAATGAGCAGAATTAATAATGAATGGATGAATTAAATTAATAATGAAGGCTACCACAAAGGCTCTAGTGAATACACTTTTAAACAGCAACTTTTAATTTGTAATATGGCAGTAGCATTAAAAATCATGGATAAAACCAGGTGCACAGAGCTACAGATGGGCTAGTTAATATTGTATGTTATAGGATAAAGTACAGTATATACAGTATTATCAAATGCAGTCTACATAATTTTCCAAAACATGACTTTTTATGATTTTGTTTCCAAATGTATAATTCATTACGGAGCAGATTTATTTACGCCGAATCAGCCTGAAATCGTAGCTTAATTCGAGTTGTCACTAAACACACACGCTCACTCATCACTTATAATGGCTCCGCTGTGTGTCCTACTTACCACCCTGAGTAAACACTTTTCCAGGCTAGGCTCGCCTCCACCAGCCTACATTTATATTTGCGCTACAGTGCCAGGCTGTTTATGATCTACCCCCAACGTGTGAACTCCCCTCTTAGCTTCAGAACAGGTTTAGCAATGTGTCCTGTTTTCCGCTAGTCGTGTCTCTCTTGCTAGCTAACGATGCCTTCCCTTTTTTTCCCTTTTTTTTTTACGCGTACACACTTTTCCAGAGTCAACATACAAAAAAAAAAAAAAAACTCCTTGAAGTGTTCGTCTGGGGCTGCTAGCTAACTTTCAGTTGTGAAGTGGTCGGCACATGCTAATAGGCCAATTATGTACATCCTGACGTGGCACGGTGCCATTTTAAAGCTAGCGCGCCGCATTAGAGCCGTTGTATTTTGACACTTTGGGGCTCAATTTTCCATGTGAATGTATTAGTGATGAATGTGCTTGCTTAGAGGCTGTTTGTTTTTTTACCATTTTTTTTCCCCCAATTTTTTTTTTTTTTTTTTTTTTCCACGCTTTGGGAAGCACGGACCGTTTGAACCGCAGGGCATCCATCATTTTGTCACTGTTGTGCGCCCGGCCACCTAGGAAATGAAAGGGATGGAGAGAGAGCGAGAAAGCAGAGCCGCCGCAGCCAAATCGTGTCACTCGTATATGCCAAATCTGCACCTTAAATTGCCCCTATGTCTGGCCAGTCTCACAAAGGCACTGACTCGGCCCTTTGAGCACCTCAGTAAATTTGACAGTGATGTGTTTCAGTGCCCCGAAAAAGAGAATCCGGGAGGGGAGAGGATGAGGGTTGGGCTAGCACCAGGAGGGGGCTAAATGCTAATGTAATTAACCGTGCAGGGTCCTTGACATGCGGCCTCTGACACCTGACTGATATAGAGGCGCTGCTGGAGCACTTGGCGGAGGTGACCCCAGCCCTGGAGTACCTCAGTCTGCTGGGCAACGAAGCCTGCCCCAACCAGCTGGTCAGCCCCGACAAGGACGAAGATGACTACCAGAGATACAGGTTAGAAGCACACTGTAGACCAGGAGTGTCCAAACTACAGCCCTAATGGCTTTTACTATGAATGTAAGTATTTGCACCACTGTAACTTCAAAAACATAACAATGCTATTTGGTACACACCTAAAATTAAAGTTCCAAGTCTTATTAATTGTACAGTGGCTCTATCCAACCTTTTTTACATGTGACTGTGTAAACTGCTGATCTGTGGTGCGCCGCTTGGAATATGTTTTAATATGTGGCCCTGTGTCAAAAAAAACTTTGGACACCCCAGCTTTAGACAACATATGTACATTTGTATAAAGGGGATATATTAAGTACAAATGGACTTTTATGAGCTTTTTTATCATGTTATAACGTTAAACATAAAAGTTTTACTCCAATTAATCCATGTGTGTTTGAGTAACCCTGTATTGCCCTGTATACAAGAAATGAGTGCTCAGAAAAAGTCTGTTTTCACCTACCCCCTACCTCCACCCTGTACTTACTAGTTATTACTAAAAAAAAAAAAAAAAAACATAAATGAAAATCTGCTGCTTACTGTGGTGAAATGGCACTATGAAGAGGCGGGGCTTTTCAGTTTTTTCCAGTTCTGACATAGAAGTCAGTGGACCTGCCTGTTTCTATTATTAAGCGATTATAGATCAATATTGAGGTTTACAATGAACAAAACACTTAATAATAGTTTATATACTAAATAAAAGAAAGAATAAAAGCATAATATGTCTTGTATTATTAGGTCCTGTATTATGCTGGATTAACATGTTACAAAGTTGTTTCCTATTCAGCCATACCTGTGAGTGAACTGTTTCCCACTGACTAAATCAAAACCCTCAGTTTCACCTTGTGATGTCATTAGATAACCAGGAAGTGCTCGTAACAGTTTGTTTTTTTTAGTTTATACCTTCACTAGACAAATTTTTATATTTTTAATAATCCCTGCCATCAAATGAGATAAATACATCTCAAATTGACTTGTTACTTGTTCCCATACATATATACACTATTTTAAGTTAACAAACTTCTATACCGAGGAATAGGGTTTCCAAAAGTAGATTTAGTATTAATAAATAATATTATACAAATTTTAAAGCTAGAAGGTACCTAACCTTCTGTCCTAACTACATCCAATGGTAACTTTATTTAAATACCAATAGCTACATCAATATATAGGTTATTTTAAGTAGAAAGTGAAGACATTCATAGAAACAATGAGCGGATACCAAACTATTCACTATACACTGCACTGCTGAATCTGCATAGTCTTCCTAAATTAATGTACAGGAAAAGTTCTTGCTTCCCCTGACTTTAGGATGAACTCTGGCATTCTGTGGTATACTTTGGGAGAAAACAATATGGAAGCTGACTTTTTGCTTTTTTCTCTTTTTTGAACAAGTATAAGTTAAAGTTAAATTCACACTCCTTTACAAACTTTTACTATTTTAGATAATATGCTAACATAAATGACAGAAATAGATTTTAAGGAGGGCATAAAACTTAATTAAAGTTTTATTTAAAGGCACAGTACCTAATTTTTTTTCCTATGTACTTGAGCAAGTTGTCTGCATCTAGCGTTTTATTGTTCAATAATGAGGAACTGCACGTTTAGCATCCTAGTTGTTGTTAGCATTAGCATGATGGTAAACTCCACTCTGGCCTCTGAAAATTGTCAAAAGCACTTATAAACTCATCATGGTGAATAATTAGGATGCTCGGGATCCGTAAGGTAAGTGATGAATAACTTTGGACCACTGCAGACCGTTTAATATGAAAGTTCTTTTTTTCATGTTTTTAAGCCAGTACAAGTCAGATACAGCACATTTTATTTAGGAATAGTTAAAATGTTCCCTTTTTGTACTGCACATACCACAAAACTGTCTCCTCTAAATAATAGAATAAGCAGGTAGTGTGTTACAGGGTGAGCCTCATTGCATTGTGGTGAGTTTATGTTTCCGGACAGATAGTTTGGATCTGGAGCTATTGGGAGTGATGGCTTGTGTGTGTGTAATGGCTCTGAGATGTTTCTCTCTTTTACATCCCACCCCCTGCATTTCACAGGCAGCCTGCACATTCAACCACATCACTCTAAAAGCTTTGTCAACCGGCCTCTCCGTCCTGCCTCTGCAAAATGGATTTCATGTGTGACTAGTCAGCGCCACAAATGAGTGTTTACTACCCCGCCGTACCGGAGCGGATGATGCATTAAACATCAGGCCAGGCCCCAAGCCATGCAATATGACCACCATTTGTCAGGGTCCTTTACATGAAACCACGCCATAAAAGGCCAAACGCGCGCTCCCTTTTGTCTGTTTTAGCCTTAAGTGCTTGTTTCTGACTCTGTGTTGGTTATTAATCATTTAGCAGCAGTGCCTTTCTTGAATAATCTTTGGTCTCTCTTTTTGTCTACCTCTCCCTCCTCCCTTTCTCCTTGCATGCTTATCTGGCTGGTGAGGAGAGCTGTTGTGTTTTGACTGACAATGTCGACGGTCCTGTAATGTAATATTCATAATGTGTCACATAGTAAAACATCAATTTGAGCGTGATGCAGATTTCATGTCTGACAAGGTTAGGCTGAATGCAGGTCGTGACAGCACTGGCCTTGGGCAATAAATACCCGGCCCAGTGCCTCGGGAGCAGGCTCTCTCAAGTGCAGTGCCCCCGTGTACGCCAGTGGTGCCCCAATTAGTGCAATGACATAGAAGCACTAGATCTGTGCGCTGTGTTACTGTGCTGTGTGGGGCAAGGTTAAAGGACCTGACCAGGCATGTCCTCTGTGGCCATTTATGGTATTACAATAACACAAGGGGATTGGCAATATATCTCATTATAATGAATAAACCTAGGTGTGTGTTGACTAGAGCAAAAGCCAGTTTTTTATTTATTTTTGTTATTTAATGATTTGCCATTTTGGAGTGGCCATTGCAAGCTTCTGAACCAAAAAAGGCTCTAAAGCTACCACTACTATCATATCCAAATAGCCAGACACAGTGACAGTTATTTTTTATTTGAGTAATTTAGTAATATTTTAGACCAGGGGTGGCCAAAGTGGGGCCCACGGTCCAAACTTGTCCAAATGGGGTGCGGAGATTGGTAAAAAAAAAAAAAAAGGATCTATTTTGATTCAGTTTTGCAGTGAAAAGAGTCAGGAGATAAAAGGAAGCCCATACCAGTCTGCCCTCCCTAAAAAGCACAGTGATTAGAGACAATTTATCCATAAATATAACTTTTTACGTGACAAACAATAATAGGTTTGGCCCGCTGAGGAAAAAATGTTTGGGCAAAAAGAATAAAGTGCAGCTACTCAGAAAAGACTGAAGAACACAGACTTATAAAATATGCTGAAAAAAGCATGTATATAGAACTATTGGATTTGTAATATTTACTACAGAACCAATTTTAAGTATACCACTGCTTTACTTTTCCACATTAACGCCCAGCACATTACCAAAATGAGTTACTAGAAAACATGTTAATGCTGACAGCCGGTCCCGTGGATTACTGACCTCACATGTTTGATAGTGTAACTGAATTGGTTGACCCGTTCTCTGCCCCCTGGTCCACTCCCCAATCCTCCCTGTGCGGCGACCCTGAATCATTCATATCCTCACTGCCTGACACAGCCTTGTCACCTGCTCTGACCCCCTCATACTGGGACACAGGGACACCAGCTCATGTATGGTATTAGGCCTGTCTCCCAAGGGCATCTTAACATATCATCATAAACACCAGGTCACATGGGAAGTACAAAATTAGCAATACTGTTGTGTTCATACCTCTTCATAATATTCTAAACTGCCCATATTAAAACTGAGCTGGCAGAGACATGATCCTATGGTAGGATTTGCTGTTAAATTGTCAAAAGTGTAGATTTGTTGACCTGTTTTATAGTTAATACCTCTGGAATTACTGGGCCTATTCGCATGAAACAAAAATGTCTTCTTTGTCAACAAAAATTAACTAAAGTGATTGGATTGTTTTATTTTTACTATCAGTGCCAAAACCGATGCCATTATTCAGCTCACAAATACACTTTTCACAGTTACTTCTACTTGAGTAATATTTAGTTTGAAGTAACAATGCTACAGTGCGTTTGTACTTGTTACATCTTGCCTTCAGATATGATTTGTTTTGATATTTTCCCCTTCTACTTTATACGTAGTATCATTTTGAAATAACGTTACACTTACTTGAATATGCATTTTGGCTGCTGTACTCACCTCTGATAAATGTGACAAGTATGTTTGTCCAATCTTTTACAAATAACCTGGTTCAAAATGTATAGATTTTCTGTTTTAATATTTCATGTAAAAACCTTGGCTCTCCTATTGAGTTATATATGAGGAACTTTTAACATTCAAAAGATTTATTTCGTTTTTTATTGATAATCACTATGGAAACAGTCCTAATGTTTATCGTTCTGAAACGCGTGGATTGTTATGCTCATTTATGCGAACCCAGTTATAGTTTAGGTTTGTGCTTGGTTCCCGTGTTGCTCCCATCTCCATCCCTTTGCATTCCACTCTCATAATCCGCAGGTGCTGAAAACCCCGCCGCCGCATCTCGTCTCGTGGCCGTCATCAATGTGTCACGGCCCGTCTCGTCCGCGCCCGTACCTCCGCCCTGTCCTTTCACACCCTCCACTTATAGGCGCTGCTGTCGGCTGCCTCCCCGCGTGCCGCCCCTGGCCCTGAGACTCATCCTTGACATACTGGTTCCTCTATTCCTGCCTGGGTGCATGTGAAAGGATCTGTTGTCATCTATGTGTTCCAGCTATTATCTTGTGACGTCTCCCTGCCTCCCAATGAAAGACGGGAGTGCGTTTGAGAGCTGCCGGAGATACGCTGATGCGGGCCGACTGACAGCTGTGGCAGGCGGCTGGCTCCTATCTGCTTTCGTGCTATTTATATGTCGCACTTATTCTTATCGGCTTTGAAGGTTATTACATACAAGGGAGCATGATTGCGTTTTAAATGTGCGTGCGAGTGAAATCAGACTAAACATCTTTTCAACTTGTGCCGAAGTGTGATTTACATATGTGACTTTGTGTCAGGTTGATTAGTGTGTTGCAGTTTACACACTTGTGTTTCCCTGTTTGCTCTTTTCTGAGGCCTTGTACTCAAAGATTATCAAGGAAATATGTTATAGCTGTAATGAAGACAGCTCTAGACAAGAAATGCTTATGACATGCATTAGATCAGAGACAGAAGTGTTGACAAGTTCTATTATTATACTACTACTATCTATTTTTTCTTATTAATTGTTTATCTGTTGGGGACAGTACAAGTTAATGAACATACATGATATAAATGTTGTTACCACACCGAATTGTAGCTATGAGCTAATTTTCTTCTGTTGTCACTCACAACTTACCCTGAAGTGTCTTGCCTAAGGAAACAACAACAGTATGCACTGGTCTGAGTGGGAAAGTTCTCGTAGCACTTAGCCACTGCTCCCTTCCCAGTCCTACCCAGGCCCAGCCTCCTTAGTTTCCAAGTGCATTCAAGATTGGGCACTCTCAAGGTGGTAACATTTTATTTTACAGTAAGCACATAAAGTGCATAGTAACAACATGCAATAACATGCAACCTCATGTGACCCTGCCCCTGTAATTCCTCACCACTGTGTAATTGCTCGCTATTATAGGCTGTTACCTGTGTAAAGTCTAGTGTAAAATAAAATGTGGTCAGAGTTCATTTCTTCTCCCTGTGTGTGCGTAGGCTTCCTCTGGTCTCTAAACATGTACAATAGGATCCTCTCAGTGATCAAGACTCCCTTCCAAAAGAGTGTGTGAGACTTTTGATGAAATAAATGACAAATACAAGCACAAATTATATAAAACATTCTAGTATGATGGACTTCCACCAACATAGGTATTTGTATTGGTAATATGTTGCTGGAAGCACTGGCGCACATTCACTTTTTTTTTCTTTGCACCTAATGATAAGCTTTTATACTTTTATTACCTGATCATCACTGGGGACAAAGAATTGTCAAAATAAAATAAAATAAAGAAAAAAAAGTACAATTATTTACTTTTGTGACATGGAAAAACATATATTCAAAAACTTCATATTTAAGATAAGAAGCTTAGTATTAATTGTTTACTTATGTCGTTTTTCGCAGATACTTCGTCCTCCATAAGTTACCCCAGCTCAAGTTCCTGGACACCCGAAAGGTCTCGAAGCTGGAGGCGTTGGAGGCGCGGGCGAGGGGCGAGTACATGAAGGTGGTCAAACCCAAGCGTGACGGTGTAAGTGAAGCTCTCATTGTCTTACATCCCTCTGTAGCCCCTCATTTCAAGTGGACACGGCACCTCCCCTCCCTCCTCCCCTCTCCCCTTTCATCCTGTCTCCACTGAGCACCCCTGACAGTGGCTCTACCTTCGCAGGGGCCCTATTCTTTGAACACGGGGCCCGGTTCCTATTGCTTTAAGTGCCGCTGTCCATGTGAGTGAGCTGATTGTGAATGCATGAGGCCAGATCAAAGGCGACGGGCCGCTGTCCTCTCGCGGCTCCGTTGCCCACGGTGACGTGCTTAGCCATTGGAGTGACAGCGCACGTACATTCCTCTCACAATCGCTTAATTATCCACAGCCCGTGCACTTAGCCCCAGTTCTGCGGAGGGGGCAGCGCCGACAAATTAGGAATCACAAAGGTTCACATGTATTAGCGCCACTGTTTTGATCTTCAGTGAGATAAGAGAAGGGCCTGAGCTGCTCATTACTGCAAATGTCAGAGTTCATACAGTCACGCATAGCCAGGAAGTTATTACAATGTTTTTATGTAGTGATCTAGCTAACCGGCGATAATCTAACAGGAGGTTACTTTGAAAAAACATTACTCAAGGAGGTAGAAGTAAAACAAATATATACATTGAATACAATATTTGATTTATAATTTCGAATTAATGTAATAAAATACACCTCAATAACTATACCATAAAAATATTTTTAAAAAGCCGTCAAAGATATGCAAATTAATGTTAAAGGAGATGTACCTGATTTTTACTGTCTTAAAAACGTCAAAAACAGAACTAGTTCATTTTAAACTGTTTGCAGTGGTCCAGAGTTATTCCTCACTTACATTATGCATTCTGAGCGTCCTAATCATTCACCGTAATAAGCACTTTTCACTACTCTCAGAGTCCAGTGCAGACTAACAACATCTGTATACAACGTATACTTCCTGATAATAAAACGCTTTATAATTAGATGCAGACAGTGCAGAGTGAACGTATTATAACCTGAAGAGCTGCTTATACAATATATCAAGACCAATGCTGCTCAAATATATGGGGAAAAAATCAGGTACAGGCCCTTTAAAGCCTCCTCATAATGTCCCCATGAAGTTTAAATCATTACTCAGTAGAAAGACTTTTACCAAAGTAAAAGTACTGTAACTTCAAAATAACTTCTCATTGAAAAGTAGAGGGTTCAAAAACAAAGCATAGAAGAACAATTTCTTCATAATATTATATATTATTTTGTAAGAAAACCAGAAATCTTAATCTTTTGTTATAATGGGACACTTAAGCACGAATGAAACAAAATAGTACTTAATGTAGTTTTTTAAGTGCACTAAACTACACTGAATAACTTTTAAATCTATTAGCATTTCCTTTAGTTTCTCTTATTGGATAAGGCCTACCTATCTAAGCACATTTGTACCTGTATCTTTGAAAACAGTGTTACTTCTAAACCTGCACCTTGTAATCCTTTCCCCTGCTTTCTACATCCATAAATGATTCTATTTACAGTTCAGATCAGTTCATCTCCATCACTTCACAGCCTACAGGGTTTAAACTGTACCATTTAAAATATATAATCCATCTGCGGTCGTATTCAGTCACAAATCAGAAGCATGTGTGGCGGGGTCGAACGTAAACAACATATTTACCGTTTAAACAATCAGCGACGATAGCATAGTCTTTTAATGTCGCTTTATGCTCCGCTTTGTTCTCCATTCATCACACAAATGCCAAGCGCGAAAGGTAAACACTAAAATAATTTAACCTCAGCGTGGCATGTTTGTAGATGGGGACAAGCAGAATCAAAACATTGTTCATCCACAGAAACCGAGGACCTGCAGTTTTGCTTTTTTTTCATCGCAAGGGTAAAAGGACTTTATGAGATTTTATTTACACAGTCTGTCAGTGGGAGAGAAAGCCGCAGATGAAAGCGCAGATAATCATTGATTGGAGTTGACGTGACGCGTGGAGTTTTGTGTCGGATTGTCTTTGAACGTAGCGCGTGTGGTTATTTATTCCGTATGCGCCAAAGTAAAAGGTTGGGCCTTTGATGAAATCGCTGGCTTGGCACATCTCCGGCACTCTCTTATTAGGAGGCGAAGTGTGAAGCGATACTAAGTCTGTGTCACTGTGCTGTTTGTTAGGAGTCAGGAGTAACATGTCAAGTGTATATCTGCGTCTTGGGAGTTTGGAGGGTGACCGATAATGCATTACATCGATAGGTTGCGTTCACGTGACATCAAACATTGAAAATATACCATAGTTTAACTGTAAGGCAGAGGACAGGTTTGAATTCTGTGGTAGAATTTGACTTTTACATTGCACATGACCTGGGTTAATATCTCTGTGCATATCCACTTGCAACAAAAAGTTCCTGTTTAACATCTTGTCTGTCAGCTCAAACAATTTAAGATATTTTTGTGCTGTATGTGGTATTCATGTAATAAAGTAAAAATCTGTTTTGCCCGGTACAGATATATTGTAAAATCGGCTCTTTGGGTCAAACGAGACCCCTGTGTAGAGTCTGCAAGCATTTTTATCAACCGCAAACCAGGAAGTAGTGCTGATAGGGTGACCGGGCGTCCCTATTTACCCGGAGCAGTCCCAGTTTTGAGACATTTGTCCCATGCCCCTGTGGATTTATCTAACTAGTGATTTGTCCCATTTTTATGCAAGAAATGTCCCAGGTGTCCATATTTTTGACCAATTTGATCCCCACCAACATTAAAAAGGGTAATATATTGTCAAATGTTTTTGTTCAAATACAGAAAACTGTACTTGAAAATCGTCAGAAGGCCAAAAAGTGCACTCACCTGCAATGCCACAAGTGTCTCATGTTATATACTGATTCACAAATGAGTTGAGAATGAATAATATAAAAACTGTACTTGAAAATCGTCAGAAGGCCAAAAAGTGCACTCACCTGCAATGCCACAAGTGTCTCATGTTATATACTGATTCACAAGTGAGTTGAGAATGGACCGCGTATAATAATGTTCTTAAGTACACGCACTTTTCACAAGTTTATCATTACCAACCACCCCAACCCAGTGTGTCCCAGTTCTTAATTTTTAAAATCTGGTCACCCTAAGCGCTGGGCACTGTTAGCATGCTAACATTGCATGTTGTTAGCATTATCGTGAAAGCAAAACACCACTTTGACCAATGAAAGTTGTGAAAAGCGCTTATAAAGTCATTCCAGTGAATAATTAGGATGCTAGGAATGCATTAGGAAAGGAAGCAATAACTTTGGACCGCTGCTAATTTTCTAAAATGAACTAAGATGTTGTGGACCTAATCCCAAACAAAAACAAAATTAAGTTCAACATATGTGGACTTTCTGTTTTGTTATTTGTTTCAAAAACTGTGAATCAACCATAGAGTTTTTGTATATTGGCCCTTGCCTTCAATTTGAAATTATAACATCAAATTCTTGTACAGATGTCCACTGTCTAGAAAGTACAAAACATGATGGTATAATTAGATATTTGTGTTTGCTGCTCGCGAGGTGTTGTTCATAACAGCAGCTCCTCTTACCGCCGATCCCATTTGCTCCATTACAAAGAACGGTAATTAGCGGTCTGGCTGTCACTAGCGCTAACATTTGAGTCTCAATTAGCCCCTGTATCGGAATAGAGAAACGCAATATAATAGCTTATTCATGACAGTATTTGACTTGCACTTGTGTGTTTGACAGTTGTTTTTCCACTGCGTTCTTTTTTCCCTCTAAAATCCAAAATGACAAATCTCCCCTACTGTTTACTGTAGATAAATTGGAACCATAGCAACCGTGATCCATGCCCGCTCATGACGCCATCAATCTGGAGAAATAGCCCCGTTTCTGTCAGATGCCTCGCCGTGCATGATGTACATATTGGAACAGTTAATGTGAGGGAGGAGAGAGACGTGGTTGAACTTTGGAGACCTCTCTAGAGTCAGTTGTGAGTGGGTTGCGACCACAGTTTAAACTCCTTTTCAATCATGCCATTACGCCCTGGCACTGGGAGCTCCACGTGGTTCTGATAAAGCTCCCCTGCTCCTCGCACAATATGAACGCCATAACTTTTCATACGTTTACAGTGTTTTCCCTGTCGGCTAAATCACATCCAGACAGCGGATAGTGGTTTGTTCTGAAAGAAGCACTCACACATAGAATGGGAGTGGAAAATGGAAAGAACTGATAAATTCACTTACTTTTTATATAGAATTTACGGTTTTATGATGTGACAGACACAACACAGATGCAAAACATATTGGGACTACATCGGAATATGTTTATGCAAAGACTCTCCATGTCCTTATGTTACCGTGGGTTTTCTTGGTACTTCATTTGAGAATCTAAAAGTAGTGGGAGCATGGACTTTTTATTAAAGACATTGTTCTTCTTGGAGTAGTTTTCACACTGCATACTTTTACTCCTACTTGAATAATATTTAGTTTGAAGTAACCCAAGTACTCTTACTTGAGTGAAGGTTTTGGTTATTCTTCCCACTATGATTACGTATACACGTGTCTAATGTTTATATTGATAAGATTAAATAATTTGAACATTTGTGTTTCTTGCACCGCTCCAGATATGATACCGATACAGATGTTAGATATGACTTCATTTTTGTGGTCAATCCTTTGAAAATATCAGACTTTATGCATTATTACATTTTTTTTTTGTCCTTACAATTAAACCAACTTATAAATCAGCTGTTAGGTCCAGACTGTTTCTCTTACAATTACTCTTACTTGACTAATTTCTTGCACTACTACTTTGTACCTTTATTTGAGTAATATTATTTTGAAGTAAAATTGCTCTACTTGCATTAAGACCTCAGCCTATATAGGATTGATTTTTCATATGGTCCAAATAATAAGAAATATTTCCTTGTGTCTTCCATATGTGACAGATGATTTTGCTTGTATGTTTTGGGTTATTTGAAGTCAAAATAATGCATTACAAATTCAACACAAATCCCCACAGCTATCAACACTTTAAACTGAGAACATATTTACAAGGACTATGAAGATAGAGTTGTATTGGTGATTTTTTAACTACTTTAACAGTTCATCCATTGGTGGTCGGGACACTCGCAAGTTGCTGACAATAAGCTGTTTTTTTTTTTCATCTCTTCAAGTTCTGCTGTTGGCCGCATGTGTAAGCAAGCTATTGTGTGTGTTTGGTTTGTGTTTTATCGCATTTCTGAGAAGAGGGGATACATAATGACAACTGAACAGCAGCCAAGGCACAAAAAACAGGCAAAAAGTATAAATACCTGAAGTAAACAAGAAACAACTCATCCACAGCCATTGAAGAACTTTCCTCCCAACCACAACACTAAGCAGATTCTGCCTGTGAAAGCCTTGAGCTGTATTTTGGGAAATTGGGCGTGTTGGAATGCTATAATGTGATAATTCTCTTTGAGGACTAAGAGGTCATGGAACCAAATGGCGCTAAACCACATAAAGCCACTTCGACTGCGCAGGGCCGGTTTTGGAAAATCCATGTGGTGCCTTATTTGGCGTTATTCCGAACTTCTGTAGGCCTATATTATGCTGTCGAAGCTTGGGTTTTAACTGGCCTTGTCTATCAAAACACCAGTACACCGCTTTCTGTTTGCACATCCTTAACTTTGAAAAAAAAACGCACTCCCCGAAGAATAACATTTACCTCTTGCCTTTCACACAGGATGAAGTGCCTCCACGGTTTTAGCCTGTTAGCGACGTCAGCGGGTATAAGTGTTCCTCGCGTGTCATTTAGATTTCGCTCCACTGATGTATCCCGACTTGATTTTTGGAGCATGCACACCCATTTTTTTTCTCTAACCCACTTCCCGGTGCGTATAATGTAAAGCAGACTATTGGCGCGGTGGTTCGAGCCAGCTGCCCGTCCCATGAGCCTTTGCACACAGGCTAAGGCTTCTTCAGGGAGATTGGTCGTGACAGAGCCAGGAAAGTCCTCAAGTGGATCTTTTCACTTCTGTTTGGCGCTGCCCGGACACTAACCTGTTTGAGACGGCAGCAGACAGCGCTTCATTTTGAGTTTGCCATCCAAATCCAAAGAGAGACTGCGAGCTTTTGGAGCCATGATTGTGCGTTATGTGATCTGTGCTTATGCTTAAAGAGCTCATGTTACTCCATTTTCTGTTCTATTTTATAATGTTTCCTCATCAATAACATACCCGAAGTTGTGTTATGTTTCATTCACACATTTCAAACCCTGCATATTTAGGCTGAGTTCTTCTCTCAAACAGAAAACACTCCTCCTTATGATGTCAGGTATAAATACAGGAAGTGCTCCACTGTGTTTTTAAACTCCATACACGTTCACTGGAATCATTTGGATAATTTCAGGAATTGCCTATCTTCACTGAACAAAAGGTAAAAGGTAGCTGTTAACTTGAAAACTACCACTTCATGACATCACAGGGTGGAACAGAGCAATTTGAGCTTCGGAGATGTAGACAGACTAATAATGCAGGATTCTCAAACATGTGTGAAAGAAACACAACTCCAGGCATGTTTTTGATGAGGTAACAGCATTATAACATGGCTTAAAGCTCAGTCAATTTTGCGTAATATAGGACCTTAAAGTTTTTCAGTGTAAGCAGACAGTAACTTAACTGTACTTGATTTTTACTGTCTTAAAAACAAGAAAAATAACTAGTTTGCAGTGGCCCAGTTATTCCTTACTTTCCTAATGCATCCTTAGCATCCTAATTATTCACCAGGATGAGTATATAAGCAGATTGGACTGTTGCCATCATAGATATGCTAAACAACTAGCATGCTAACAGTAAACTTCCTGGTTCACATACGTATAAAAATTCTTAGACAGCACACAGCGGCCTCATTTTGACCCTAAGAGCTGCTTTAACAGTACAAAAATAGTGTACAGCCCCTTTAAAAAAATAAAAAGTTTGTTTAGCAAAGTCGCCTTAAGGTCTTGAAAAAATCTTAATCATAAGAATGTATCATAATTTTATAAAGTTTGTATAGATACTTGCAACTAAACACCTACCACGTGTGCTCATGTGGTCTGTCTCTCTCTATAAACCATATTAACCAATAAAATGTCAGGAGAGGTCCAAATCCCCCTTAGGCCATTAGAGACAAATTTGATTGGCTGATACGCCAGTCTAACCGGTCACTTTAATCTAAGTCTATTGACAGCAGTACATACAGCCTCTAGCTATCTGCCTTCACCAAACTCAGGCTACACTTACTGCGATTACTTCATGATACCTCAAAGTGCAATACCAAATCATTGACTTACCCATAGCCTTGCCGCCTTGCCGTCACTGTATACTTCTGCACCGCTCGTACGGATAAATCAAATCTACTAGCCCGACTTGTTCCTCTATTTGTCGCTGCTATTTTTCCTTTTAAAATCTCAAACGCTCAGTGTAAAGTATGTCGCTGCGTTCATCTCTTGTGCTTGAGAGTAATGAGCTCCCCGAAGCTCTCCAACATAACAAACAGCATGCGATATAGCGCTTTGCCAATGTGCCTTCTGCGGGCCTGCCCAATCATTTTACTGAAAGAATGCATCCGCCGAGGAAACTCAAAGAATATGGTTCTCAACTGGGGATGGCAGTAACGCAACCGAAAATATCGCAGCAAAAGCATGTTTATTACTGCTCTCAGCTTCTCACTATGTTCCGCTATGTTCTGTGTGTCTTTCAAGGGTAAATTCATCATATTCGGTCCGTGACATTTTTCTGAATGGGAATATTAGGGGCGAGTGAGGACAACCCTGTCAACTAGCTACGGGCAAAAGCTAACTGCAGTCTGTTTTATGTTTAATAACGTCAATGGCCCATAAAGTTCTGCTTACTGTCAGCCTGTCTGTGCATACTGCCCCGCTATCTGCTAATCGCATCACCACATCTTTTAATAACAACATATTCTGGAGGTGGAGGCAGCTGTGTGTAATAGTTTGGACATGTTTGGTTAGCGCGGGGCTAGCGTGGAGGCAAGGAGCATGTTTATTCTCCAGGTGTCTGTCAGTGTCTGGCAGGCAGAGAATCCGAGTATATGGGGCTGTGTTGTGAATGCTGAAGGATTGGCTCAGCAGTCTGGACCAGAGAGGGACCGCATTCTGAAAGCCCACTGGCAGCTTGAGTTTGAGGTCGCACTAGGGTCATGAGCTGTGAAAGAAACTTCAAAATGTCTGTGTTAAGAAATGGTCAAAGAGAAAATGTGGGTTATTTTTTTATGAAACTTATTGTTAAAAATGTATAGATCAAAAACCAATAGAATTAGAGACAGGACAAATATATAGGATTCAGTGTTTCCCCTAGGATTACTGGTTTGGCAAGGGGGGGGTGGGCTACGTACATGTAAGCACATGATCACGTACTCGTGCACGTGGGGTGAGAGAATTATTTTTCGTTCATTTTTAAAATGTTATCTTTATTTCTACAGGGAGAGCCCAATGAGAGCACCAGACTCTTTTCCATGAGCGCCCTGTTAAAATACAGAATAATACAAACTAAAACAAACAAAACAAATAACTGCATAGGTCCATTTAAAACATTAAAAACAGCAGCAGGTGTGATTATAAATGTTTATCACCAGATTATTAAAGTGCATTTGTGGCACCAATGTATCCTGTTTTGGATGTCCTTCAAATGTACTCTATTTTTGGGAAGCAAAAATGGAGTACATTTGGAATGGAATGTAACCAAAAGCTTTTTTTCCCATTTCAGTTCTTGTGCGGCCAGTTTTTAGACGTAGACAATCATGATATAGACCTAAACAGTAGTTAGATTTATAATTGTCATTTATCTTACTGTTATATTTCAATTCCCATGTATTTAATATTGTTTAAAACAATGAAATGGCTGTAAAGCACCTTATAAACATATTTTCAGAAGTTTGGGTGTTTTCATTAAATGAGTTTATAGTTTGTTACATATTAAGTCTTTAATCATTTGCAGTAATGAATTCAGAAGTTATGATCTAATTAAGTTATTTATGGTGTGCTTCTGAATAAAAGCAGTAGCAGCTAAACTCAGCACAGCAGTCACACTGGAGCAAACCTCCCTTGTTCCTCTCACTGCTTTATATAACCCAGGCACAGTGCACACCCCAATGTCAAACAAATGATGCTAACAGACTTATTTAAACTAGTAGGTTTGTCTTGTATTTTGTTTACTTACAAAGTGCTACTAAGCATTAATATGTATTTTATTATCACCTACACACTCTACACACAGCACATTGGGCTTTATTCATGGGCTTGAGACAAAAGCAAAATATAAATTGGAATGGTAATAAAATATGTTCATGGGTTTCAGCTTTTCTTATGGGCAACATTTTGAAGACCATTCAGAAGATATCATTTTGAATTATTAATTGCTATGGTAATAGTTCTGTTACACAAAATGGATGTCGTTACCTCATGAGAAAAATACCCGGAGCTGCGTTATGTTGTTTCATTCACACATGTTTGAATAATCCTTTATTTTTAGTATGTGTGCATCTCCAGAGCTCAAAATGCTCTGTTCCACCTTGTGATGTCATTTAGTGATATTTTTCAAGTTAACAGCTACCTCTTTTCTTTTGGTAAGTAGAGATTGACAATTCCAGGGCTGAAATCATTCAAATGATTCTAGTGAAAGTGTATGGAGTTTAAAAACACAGTGGAGCACTTCCTGTATTACCACATGAGATCACAACGTGGAACATTGTTTTCCATTTGAGAGAAGAACTCAGTCTAAATATACAGGGTTTGTGTGTTAAACATGACACTTGATATAGTGTAAGCCAGTTAAATGGTTAGATTTAAGTCTACTTTTAAATAGTTGTTGAGTAGTTCTTGATTTTTGACTAAATATTTTTATTCTTCTGCGGTTCTTGTACTTTGTGTTGCAATGCTGAAATTTCCCCATTGTAGGAAAAATAAAGGTTCTTTTACCTCATGCTCTGGAACAGTTTCAAATGGAACTGTCATTTATTTGAATATTTAAAAAGAAAAACAACAACGTTAAATGAACATGTGGTGTAGTCCACATCACTTCAACACGACGCCAGAGCAGTTGCTTTCGAAACATCCTGGCAGCTATCGCCAGAGGTCACAGCGGGGTCACAAGCTGGAAACTAAGCAATTAAAGAAAGTGAAGGAGTGAGTCAGTGTGTCCACATAAATCACCCGGGCCTGTATATCATAAACACAGTCAAACTTTAAAGCCAAATTAATAGTTAGTAATAGAGGCCAGATTGATTTATGGGCTCTTTCAAAGGCTGGGGCCTGGCGGTGCATGACCCCGGTGTCGTGTCAGCCTCCCCTGCAAATATGATGGATGCTCTCTCCATCTTTGGCACAGCAGAACAAACATGTTTTGGTAAGGGCGTTTTATGGGCCTCTCTTGAGTGGCCATGTTGCATTAACTGATTTTCCTGTGGACGTGCTGGCAGACAGTACAGAGGAGGAGTGCCTGTGCTTTCAGACATTTGTTGTCTTGACGTCTCTAGTGTTTAGTGGTGCCGTTTGAGGCCTGTCAGAAAACAAGCCAAGTCCGGTCAGCCATAATGAGACGTCTCCCTTTCTCATTTTGATATAAAGTTTTCATAAACTTTGACAAATCGCGCCGCGGCTTATACAACTTTTTCGACTTGGAACGGGTGAAATGGGAGTTATTTTATTAGCGCAATAACGTCGAGTGTACGGGGGTTGGCGTGTCACTGGGCTTTCGGGTTGTACATATATAGCTCCGGATTGATTTTTATGAGACGTTTTTAATGGAGATTTCGCTGGTTTCAAAGTCCGATTTGGAAAGTAGTGGGATGTGGCTCTCTTCCATCTTCCGGTATCAGGATATAATTACTTGAACATATGAAAGAAATATTGCTAGTATAGCCTGTACTTGTGAGTCATTAAGCCATAAAAGTTGCCTGGGTTTACTTTATGAAAACCCACAGTCCACAAACATGATGAGAGCTCGCTGGTACATCAGAGCCACTAAAGGCATGTTGTCAATGACTCCACTTATCAAATGATGCTTTTAGCGATTACTCACGGAGATCCCCGGTGCCTGGCCCTATCAGCCCAATCACGGCTAATCCTCGCTCTGGTCTCCGCGGTGACGGGGAGATGCTGCTAGTCTAATGAGAGACAGCTGGCTTACTGCTTTTTATCCCTCTTTGTTTGTCTGAAAAAAATCCGTCTTCATGCTTTCTCTCCCTCCTTCCTTCCCTCCCTCTTTCTTTCTATCTATCTCTCTTTCTCTCTCTACCCCACAGGGCGTTACAGGAAGCGTGCCAAAAAGTTGAAATCGCTCAAAGAGATCAGTGGCTGCTTGCGCTGTCTGTTGTAGTCGATGTTGACAGAGCACATTAATCACAATTTCATCACTCACATTTATAGGGCGCTTTGAAGAGGGTTGTCACGCGGGGCCTCGTGAGCCGTGAGGGAGGCAGCCTCGTTTTAATACCGATTTTTATTAGATAACACGGATGCATGTTGTTGTTCGGATCAGACTTCTAAATCCGCACAACACAAACTTTGGAAAGACAACAGTATCGGATTTTAATAGTTCCTATTGCTTTTTGGACTCTGATTTATGCCTCTCTTGGTGTGTAAAAGCCTAAAAACACAAATTATAGACTCTTACAGTTCTGTAGAAAATAATGAAAGTTTTAATAAGTTTTGTTTCTTGTTTTATAACTTCATGATGGAGCTTTGTATACGGTATATAAAAAGATGCTTGTTGTTTTTCTATTATGCCTGTGTTTGTCTGGTAAAATCATCTAGTTTTGCATCATACATATGTTTTACTCTGCAGAGCTTTGGGGTTTGGAAATTTATATTACGCAAAGTTGAGTCTACAGTGTTCTCAAAAACATACCTGGAGTTGTGTTTTGTTTCATGCACATATGTTTATGTCTCTAAAGCTCAAAATGCTCTGTTCCACCTTGTGATGTCATAAAGCGGTAGTTCTCAAGTTAACAGCTACTTTTCACCTTTGGTTTAGAGAGATTGCATAAAGCGGTAGTTCTCAAGTTAACAGCTACTTTTCACCTTTGGTTTAGTAGAGATTGGAAATTCCAGGGCTGAAATTATCCAAATGATTCTAGTGAAGGTGTATGGAGTTTAAAAACACAGTGGAGCACTTCCTGTGTTACCACATGTCATCACAAGGTGGAATTTTTTTTTTTTGAGAGAATAACTTAGCCTAAATATGCAGGATTTGTGTGTTAAACAAATCGAAACAAAACACAACTTCATGTATGCTTTTGATGAGGAAACAACATTAAAGTGTAGATCAGAAATAGAGTAATACGGGCCCTTTAACTTGTTTCTTTGCTGTTTTCTTATCTACACTTTGGTTTTACATCACAAATGTACTCAGCAGTCTACTCCTGTATCAGCAAAAAGCCTCTACAATGAATGATTTTAGCTAACCAGGATCTTAATCTTATCAGATCCGAAGCTATGCACTTGTACTTGGCAACACTCATACCTGCAAGTGCCTTTTGGGGAGATCACTCACTTAAGTATCTGTAATACATTTTAAAAATGCACTACATAACATTTTAGGCAAAGCAACAATGTATCCATGGTGACAAGCAGGTAAGGGACCCTCTACCATAAAAGTTGCATAGTGCACTTTTATGGGTTACTGAATTCTCCTTTTAATTACTGATATAAATTTGAGACGTATTATTTATGTTCCTTTTACCATTGTTACAGTACAACTTCTAGTATTAGGACTTAAGTAACATATCCAGCTGTTTCCATTCTACATCTCAACATTTTTTTTTTTTCTGATTAAACTGTCAGCCCTTCTTAAATTGACATTGTTGGTTCTTGTCTATCCAACTTGATGGTAGTTTATTCTACCGTCCCACCCCTGTATGTAGCTGATCCACTGTGTCCCACCTCATAGAATTCAAAAGAATAATATTTCCAAAAATGATGATCAAACTTCACGATTTATGACCGACATGGTGGTTTTGAAATGAATATAGCAAGCCCATAATCCCATGGTCTTTGGTGGTCTGTGGTCTCTTTTAATACACAGTAAAGTGCATAGAGGATTCTTTTCATTCGTATCATCTTATTGCCAAGACTTACTTCATCAACGTTCAAGTCACTATTAAAACTTCTGTTATGTTACATTATATCCCCATCTTTATAAAGGCTTCTATAATCGTGCATATCATGTTGCCATTTCCCTTTGAGGCTGCTTAGTGGTTGGGCAAATCACCAATCAATTTATTTTCGTATCCCCTCTGAGTATGGCTGGACTTCCCCTGTGAGTGTCGGGTCACCATGACGCATTCCACCCATTGTCCCCGCGCATGTTGACAGTGCTAATGGTGGTCCAAACGTCTTTTCAACAGCTCTGATTTTCATAAACATGCAACAGTGAACCCAGCCAGAGTTCCCGAAGTCTTTCTACTCAACTTCCATTGCTCTTTGTGGTTTTTAGAGCTTGTCAAACGCGCAAAAAAGAGAGAAAAAGTATATTGTTTCCTGGCACTTGGATTCCTTTTGGCCCTGACATCTGCCACTCTGGCGAGATGATAAATTCTTGCCTCATTAAGCGTGGGTGTGGGATTACAGGCTGACAACACATTAATCACTGGACTGGGTGGCAGCCGCCTTGCACCAGCCACCGGCATTGTTAACCAAACTTTTCTAATGTGTCACTCTCCTCCCCGACAGCCCATAATCAATCATGGTGATTGGCAGGCCTGATAGATTACACTATTTATACTTTGTGTAATGAAAGCTAGCGTGTCCACCTACTGTCATTGTCGGGCCACACCATGCGAACACAGAGCCGGAGAAAGAGAAGAAAGGAAAGGGTAGGCAGACCTTGGAACACCATTGTGAACTTTGTTGAAGAACAGAACTCCAGGGGGGAGGGTTCTGCGACTCGCCGTATTGTTCGACCCGCACAGTATAGCTTTAAGGCAAGTCTTCACACCGTCATCGTTCTATTGTCGTCTTTGTCGCTATCACTGGCAGGTCGCGCAGGTAAAATCTAGGCTTTGTCCGCGTCGGGATCTGGTTTCCCCGTGACCCCGTTGGTGAGGTGAGCTTTTGTGGTGCGACCGTCGATCCTGACAGAAAGTGAATGATTTACACATGTATAACAACAACGCGACAGGACACTGTACACGGCCCTATGTGCGCTTGTCATCGCACAGAAGGTCGCATAGGAGAACAGATAATGGATTTGCCTGCTTCCTTTTGCAAAGAGCCTCAGAACGGCGCTTAACAACCCCCCCAGCAGTCGTGTTTTTGTGCATGGGAACTTGTGGATGAAATGACACACTGCTGGTAGCCTTCAAACATAATAAGGTTATGTTTCGTTTTTGTTCATTTTCAGCCACGTCTGGAATTAGAGATGTCCCGGGCGCACGGAGACAGGATATCGAATATGAGCTCTTAGTTGAGGAGCTGCCAAGCATTTGCAGGAGAAAAAACAGTCCATCATGCTTTTGACAGCTAGTAAATCTGAGAGCTTTTCATGAGACACTGCGCTGTCAGGGAATTAGTTAACTAGACCATATTATGGAAAGCCAGGTAATTTAGCCTCACAAATAACTAGCAGGAGGCCGCATCCGTGACCCGACATTGCTTTGTGTATAATGCAAAATCTGGTGACACGCTCAATGGGTCCTGTCAGCCTCTGGATTGAATTCTCTGCCTACTGCGTCTCAGTTTGGAGCATGCTGGTCAATTATTTCTGAGGCTGTCAGCGCGTGGGGAGACACTGTTATTTAGTATGTGTTAACTTGGCATCATTAAGACAGCGGGCTGGCACAGAAACGCACACCTGAATCATATTTATTTTGATTCGCAGACAGGGGTAACCTTCAAAAAGCCTGACCCCTCTGTGTTTTGTGAAATCCATTAGAAACAGGAGCTGGGGAGACGTTTGGGAATCAGGTGACCCACGCTGGTCTAATCTCACGCGCTAATGTGTGGGGGAAGAAGACATTTGTTTGGACACCGGGCTGTGATCACGGCGTGGCACTTGTCGGCGAGCGCTGTGTCGACCGATGCGTCCGGACAGCTTCTCCAGAGCAGCCATGATGCCTTATCACAGATCCGGCAGGGAAACACACAAATAGAAGATCTGGTTTTAGGTTGCACGCTGCTTTCAAGTCTCCGATAATAACAGGGAAACAATACTTCACAGTGACACGCACTAATATTTCACGTCTGACAGCCTGGCGTAGATTTACAGTGACACTTTTAATAACTACAGCATTCATCTTTCTCCTTCCTGTCTTTGGGCACTTTTACACAAGGCCATGACTGGATGTTACAGATACAGTTTCCACACGCACAGGGAAAGTGCAATTTTAGACCTTATTGCAAAGACAGTGTTGGTCAAGATTTTGAGATGGCATGAATGGATTTATATTGGTCCAATACTTGTCATACATCTCTTGAACTCATTTGACATTCTCATAAGCCACTGCGAAAAACAGAATTATGCTGTACTTCCAAACTTAAAGGTGCACTATGTAATTTTTCTGGCGGAGGTGTGGTGGTGTTATTTCTATATGATGCACAGTATGGCAAGTTAAAATTCAATACACATACCTGAAACTGAATAAATGCAGGGTAAATAGGAGTAATGCTACAGTGGAACTTTCCAGACAAAGCAATAACATCTCTATGGAGACAGACGGCATACCCTCCATCAGAGGGTAGGGTTACATAGTACACCTTTAACTAAGAAGCCAAAACAAGTATTGTACACAAAACCTCTTTTGCATGTCTCATTTGGCTTACTGGTTCACTACATGGGTAACATAAAGTTACTATAGCCACTGCTGCCCTAGGGCTTACTGACAAAGATGGCTGCCAATCTGAGCCAATGGCCACTCCAACCATCATCAATCACTGACTGACACATAAGCCACTGTCATGCAATTTATACCATTATGAATAACACAATATACAAAGAATTGGTGCATGACGCTATGGATTATTGTTACACCTTTTGTGTATTGTATTTTGACTCTATTTTCAACAAAGTGAAATGTATCCATTACAAACAACTCCATAAATTACCACCTTGCGACAGTCAAGTTTCAAGTGTAATCCATGTGAGAAAGCTAGTCCCCCCTGGTTGCCCTCCCAAACCTATACTGCACCTCCGCGCCTGCCCCAGTGATGAATGGGTAACCTGATCGAGTGAAGCCTCCCCATCACCTCTATGCGCCGCCATGACAGCTCCTGTAACAACATCTGCGCATTTATCTCTGCCTCCTCCGACTGTCTGTCTGTCTGTATACGCTGCCTCTTTCCTCTCAACAAGTCTCCTGCTCTATAATTAATGTCCCCAAGGGCTATGTACGGGTCAGGGGAGAGGGGAGCCGCTCAGACAGGTAGCGCTGACACCTCCATGCACGCGGGCGCTAGCTAGGCAGGTCGGGTCGCTCATGAAGGCAGCTAGCATGTTTTGGTTAAAGGCGATTGGTGCAAGAATACTCACTGGAAGGTTTTTGAAGGAAGCCAGGCCCTCCGCGCGACCTTTCCACCCCGGTAGACAAAAGGAGGCGCTTTTTCACCGGATTAAGCAGTCAAATGTGCTGCATTAAGGGCTTATGCTGTCAGGAGCCTCGCACCCAGGTGACAGAGTGGGAGCGGAGCATTTCAATAATATTAGCACCGCACGCATTTAGCCTAAGGAGACCTTTTCATGTAGAAAAAACATGTTGGGAATGATTTATAGCGCGCGGATTTGTTGGTACAGAGCAGTCAAACAGAAAGGCTTCATTACGGCTAGTGTAAACAGTCAATCAGGGAGCTTTCCGAGTCGTTTGAAAAATGCCATTGAAAGAAATGAGAGGTTTATTTAGTTTTAAGTTTGTTTTCATTGTGCATTGTGTCATAGACAGTAGAGTACATGTCTGCATTGTGTCCATAATATCCGTAAAACAACACATCACTGGGGTAATAAATGGACTATTAAGTTCCATAGCTCGTGATGTAAGCTTATTTACTTACTACACTTGTTAGTACAGCTGCCTAGTGCACAAAGTGAGCACTTGTGTGGCAGAAGCACATTCATTCAGCTTTACGTAAATGTATTACTCTGAAAATATAGTGAAAGTTAACATGGTATAGAGAAAATATACGCAAAAGACCACCTTTCAAAACTTAGGTCGATGCCTGAAACAAATCTTATGTTTAAGGCCCATTAGCATGCTAGTTGTTATTAGCTTTACCGTGGCAGCAAAACTCCGCTGTGGTCTCTGAAAGTTGTGAAAAGCTTTTTGCGGTGAATAATTAGGATGCTCGGAATACGTAAGGTAAGTGAGAAATAACTTTGGAGTACTGCAAACAGTTTAAAATGAATTAGGTCTGTTTTTCATGTTTTTAAGACAGTAAAAAATCAGGTACAGCCCCTTTAAGCACTGGCCCTTATGAGAGAAAAGGTTGGGGACCGCTGACGTAAAGACATATAACATTTTTTGAATTTGCACATTCAATTCCCCATTCATGATTGGATGGTGTCTGCAGACTTTACAGTTTTTAAAATTTTCATAACAGAATAAACATTTCGAAAAATAGTCTAAAAAGTATACAAAACCCTCTTGATAATAAATCCAATGAACTATCACAAAAATATCCACTTACATTTTCAGAAACATTTAAAAACTCACTCCACAAAAATAAACATTTCATTCCACTCGCTGTATTCTTCGTAGCACTCCACAAACAGTCCAGCCCTTTTGTCACATATAGATCTGAAGTACCCCTTAGAACATGCACCACTTGTACAATCCATACCCCTCTCTACTTTTTCAATCCCACCATCATGTCTGCCCTTCCCTATAACAACCCGTCCTCAATAGCCTCTTGTACTTATGTTCCCACTGGTTGAGAGCCATTTTTCTCCCGTACCTCTACTCTTAAGTTTTGAATAGACCTATATGCAAATTGATGGTAAAAATGGCGTCTATAAAGAACCAGACTGGAGTGGACCTGAAACAAAGCTAGCCTAGCTTACTTGTTTAAATGTGGTTACGTGGAAGAATGACCAGGGTACGCCAGAGGTCACAGTGGGGTCACCAGGGTCAAGTGACACTCGAACAGCTCTCATGCATCATTCAGGCGCCCTGTTACCGATTGGCAGCCATTGATATGCCCTTTGGATTCGCTATTTATCTTGTGGAAATGTTGTGAGTGGACGTGATTAGTTTTAAAACAAAACTTCAACAATATCACATAAGCTGTTTTTCTCGGAATGCATCAAAAGCCGTGTTAACCTCTTGACTGTCTAATTTTGTTTCTGCTTGCATTTGGCATTGGAGATGACAGATTTGAATAGCCTTGTTCCAAAATAGTCTTGACTCATGTGTACAGTGCTTTTAGTAAGATTTAAGGTCAGTAATGAAAGATCCCAAGAGAGTTAGTCACCATTAGTAAGTCGTTTTAATTGTATTCTAGTATCAAAGCGGCTATGCTACTGTAACCACGCTTTGCATGTGATGGAGTGAGTGCAGAAAGAACAAAGATAGCGAGGGCAAACATTGACTCAGTTTCTGTCACCAAAGCTATTTATCTTTTTATCTTAATATTATATGATATATCAACAAACCATCAACTCCACGCAAATGCAACTTGACTCTTAACGCTCAAAGTTCAGTTTTATTTTTTTATTCAAAATGTAGGCGTGTGTTAAGCTGCAAGGATATTACGTTGAAAGTTAGTCAGCATTTTTGAGTACAGAATAGGGAGTGCAACTGCCAGTTTAGGGAAACAAGGCATCAACTCTAGACAAATCTGTTTTTAAAAGGTATCCATTTCAAAGGCTTTCTGAAAAAAAAAAAAAACTATCCATTGAACTAAAAGAGGTGAAGACAGGATCATGTAAAGGAAAATGGTGGTGGAGGTTTAAAGGGCCTATGTTATAATGTTGTTTCCTTATCAAAAACATACCAGGAGTTTTGTCGTTTCATTCACACATGTTTAACACACAAACCCTGCATTTTAGGCTGAAGTTCTCTCAAACTGAAAACACTCTGTTCCACCTTGTGATGTCATGTGGTAATACAGGAAGTGCTCCACTGTGTTTTTAAACTCCATACATCTTCACTAGAATAATTTAGATGATTTCAGCCCTAGAATTGCCCATTTGTACTTAACTAAAGGTAAAAGGTAACTGTTAACTGTAAACTACCACCACATGACATCAAAAGGTGGAACAGAACATTTTGACCTTTGAATCTGTAGACAGAGTAATAAACCAGGATTATTCAAACATGTGTGAGTGAAACAACACAACTCCGGGTATGTTTTTGATGAGGTGACAGCGTTAAAACATGGCTTAAAGCTCACAAGAATCCATTGTGTAACATTAAGATCTTTAAGCAGTGAATGCAGCCCATACCTACATGTTTGTCAGAAAATCCCTATTTATAACGTAATAAAAAAAAATCTGTATTTATAACACACTTAAAAATTATATTTACAAGTACCAAACAGAAAGTAGTAAAAAATAATAAATTGGTATCCACAGGCAGAATGTCATTGCAAGAGCAATACAGTGCTGAAAGGAAAACATAACGAGGAAAATAAGTTATGAAAATCCCATGAGGTCATTATTTCTAAGGTTCAAAAAAGTACCGGTGAGTTATAGTTGGCTTGTAAGTTTGCTAATCCTTGGCCACAAATCATCCCTCTGAATGAGAATACAAAAGTGCATGAACTGCCTGCGCTGCCATTCCTCTGTCTCCATTTAGTCTGTTATCAGGTAAAGCCGTGCACTTGTAACCCGGACATTTAATATGATCTGATAATAGGTGTCCCATGGGGGTCACTTGATCCGCTGTATCCATGTACCGGGCAGATGGGTGGGCACACGGGGCATCTCGTCCCTGCCAACTGGCCTGGTACTGATCAGGACAGGAGCCGAGACACGAGCAGGCATCTCAGGGGTAACCGGAGAGGTGGGCCGCGCTCCATCTCCCATCACACCTGGTCTTAAAGGAACTACTTGTCCACCAATCTCCTCCCTGTAAGATATAGACTAACATCCTGTCAGACTCATCAGATTTCACCACGACTGAGTGCTTTTGTCAGCTGAATTCCAGACATCTTTCTTTCTCCGACAAAGATAGAGTATCCGCGGAGTTACCCCTTAAAGACAATAGCATCATTGATACCTCTAACTAAAGCTAATGGCGCCTCTACATAATTCATGAAGGGATCCAAAAATGTCCGCCTTAAAAGCATGTCTGAGAACTAGCGATGCCCTCTGTCCTCCTCGCGTCACTGTCTTCTCAACACATGTCTCGTCTTCTGGCTGTCTCGTCTCCATCACGGCAGGGTAGGAACTGTCTGTGTTCAGAGGTTTGTTTACGGGGGGAAGGAAAAGCCTGCTGCTCCCGGACGCCTCTAGTCTTTCAGCCCATCACCCAAAAACATGACAGGCCTCCGTCTGTTTGGTCCCCACGGGGAGAGCCAGAATGTTGCTGCTTTTCGCGCTATGTCTTGAAGTAAGCTCAAAGTCAACAGATCGATATTGTGCGTGAGCTACCTGCTCTGGGCCGTTCGCGCAAACCTTGTGTAATTTTGCACTTGGAGGTTTTTAAGGCTGATGTGTCCGCAAGGAATCCCTGTTTTGATTCAACACAATTCTCCAAATATTTATCCTCACCTAAACTTGACTGGCGAGTTCTTCCAAGCACAGTTCACTTCGGTGTTTAGTGGATTTTTAGTTTAGATAATTTGGGGGATTCACACCTGAAAGTTGTGGCTGGGGTCAAAAGGAGGACTTTTGATTGATGGGAAGGTGGAAGAGAGAAGGAGAAACTTGAAAGTACTTTTCTGAATTTGACCAGTATAAATGTCTACTCTGTTGATTTGCACAATTGGAAATCAAATGAAAGAGAATAAAAGGTAGATAGATCATGCTGCCAATCAAGAGAAAATAAAGTGTGTGCTTTCAAGAATTTAAGACAACTCAGAAAACTCAGAGTTTAAACTATTTCACATAATAATAATAATAATAATAATAATGCATTTTATTTATAAGCGCCTTTCAAAACACCCAAGGACACTGAACAAGATAAAATTAGATTAAAAAAACATATAAATACAATAAAACATAACAAAAAACTGATTGATAAAAGATGTGTGATTGGTTATATATAATGAAAGTTAATCAGTAGGAAATGGGTCTTATTGCTGTACTTTGCTATGAAGACAACAACTTTATACTTAATACTCAGTTTCATTTCAGTTAGGTTTATTTATAGTATTTATTTTAGAGGGACAATGCAGTCAGACATAGTTGGCGGTTCAAATCACGATACCAGCATAAGCATCATTGGTAGAGCTCTGAGATCCACTGGCCCACAGGTTGGTGGTTTGATCTTAGCCCCCTCTGATGAATACTGCCATTGTGTCCTTGCGCAAGACACCCACCTCGCCCTCAGTGTCTGCGTACACTGCTGTATGAATATTTGTATGAATGGGTGTGTGGTTCCTTGGTGTAAAGCATTTTGAGTCCCTCAAAGTTAGAAAAGCTTGATGCACATAGTAAATCTTATGGTAAATCATTATAATTTGTGAGGGAAGCAATACTCAGTTTTCTTATTGTTATGTTGTGACCTCTCGTTGTAAAATTACAGCTTTAAATTCCAATGACTTCTTCTTCAGTCTTTGTCTAAACCTCAAACTTATGTAATTATAGCCATAACCCTGGTAAAGTTTACACTCGACTCGACTTGAGCACATCAGCACTTCACACAACCCCCAGCTGTAACGGAGAAGACTTCAAACACAAGCACTCCACTTGTTTTTGTCGAGGTTTGTGCAACTGTAGACTTTTCTTTCTCCTCTCTCTCCTCTCTCTGCCCGCGTTCACAGTCAGGTCTGAATCAGCTGTTGGCTCTCTCCTTTTCAAACACACACACAGTTTTCACACACCTGAGAGGGGCCCGTGCCTCCGGGGCCCACGTCAGTTACCTGCTGACACACAGGGACGCTGATGGATGACGCGCCGCCGGCATTGGAGTACACTTTGTCAGCTGCTCATAATTTATACATCTTATCTCCATCAGAAGAACAGAGTGAAGCGTTATGTGTGTGTGTATGGGCTTGTTTGGTGACAGGGTAGCTGCTAGTGGTTAGCCGTGTGTTTGCTAGCTGTTAGCGGTGCGCGCAGGTCCCTCGGTGGCCGGCGCTCTTCGGCGTGTCAGTCTTCCTCACTCACTTTCATGCCGGGCTGTCTCCGCTGTCTGGCCTGTCTCTCATGTTTCGGCGCTTTGTGTCTGCCTCGATCGCCCGTGTGTCTCTATCTCTCCTCTCTCTCACTCTCTTGACCTGTGTCTGTGAAGCGCCGTCACAGTCTCAGGTCAGACCCGTGTCCACGAGTGCATTTCAGTTTATGTGTGTTTAATAACATCAAATATATAGTATATTTACATACATATTTCCAAATGAATTTCAAATGCTGTATTATGAAGTTTTCAGAATTGTTCCCCCATTATTTATTTATTGCGCTATGGATACTTTGCAGTGACATCATGCTGGGGGCGTTCTGCATGTATCTCTATGGTGGAATGTTCAGCAGTTACCATAGAGACACAATGCGCATATTAGTACTATCAAAACACTATCAAAAAGGTTATAAGATCTAAGTCTGAAAACTCACAAAACAATACAAAATGGATTTAAACAGCACATTTTCAGGAGTCTGTGATCAATCCGAGCGTTCATAATCCTGTTTAACTGTTTGATTTTCAACAAAAAAGGTGAGCATGACTCACTGAAAAAGTGTTGGCTAATGTTAGCTAATTTGTGACTGTAATTTTATGTGAGAGACTTGTTTAAGCACACATATTATCTCATCTCTGTCAACTCCAAGTCAACTCTTTCTCGTCAGATTGTTTTAAAATAAAGCTCACATTAAAGTCTAACAGAGCCTCAAACAGAGCAGAGCCTCTAGTTAGCATCACACCCCAGGGAATGTTGAGGACATCAGCTGCAAAGTATCAATTCTCTCATATATAAATTTAAACTAAAACGGCATAAAACTGTGAACAGGAAGTTAGAAATATACTTTTGATCAAATAACATTGCTAAAATAGCTGAGCTGTGATAGGCTGGTGAGGCACTTCACACTCACACAGTGGAGATGAGGACTGTCTATGGCCTGTTGTGTTATCAGCACTTTACAGTCTGGCTGCCAGTCGCCTTTGATGTCCTGTGTGTCTCACATCTCTCTTTGTGTCCCTCTCGTGTCTGTCCTCCCGTCACCTGTCTCCTGTCTGTCCCCTCTTGTTTCCTGTCCTTCTGTTTGTCCCCATGTCTCCTGTCCTCTTGTCTCAACGTCTCCTGTCCTATTGCCTCATTGCCTCCTGTCTGTCCCCCTGTCTCCTGTCTGTCTCCATGTCTCCTGTCCTCTTGCCTCATTGCCTCCTGTTTGTCCCCCTGTCACCTGTCCTCTTGTCTCCTGTCCCCCTGTCTGTCCCCACATCTCCTGTCCTCCTGTCTGTCTCCATGTCTCCTGTCCTCTTGCCTAATTGTCTCCTGTTTGTCCCCCTGTCACCTGTCCTCTTGTCTCCTGCCCCCCTGTCTGTCCCCACATCTCCTGTCCTCCTGTCTGTCCCCATGTCTCCTGTCCTCTGCCCTCATTGCCTCCTGTCTGTCCCCCTGTCTGCTGTCTTCTTGTCTGTCTCCTGTTGCCTGTCCTCCTGTCTGTCATCCTATCTCTCTTCTCCCTTGTCCCCTGTCCCTCTGTCTCTTTCCTCCTGTCAGTCCCCCCTGCCTCTCCTGTCCGTCTCTCATAGACCAGGTCCAGTCCGGTGAAAGCGTCTCCTCTGTCCTCTGTGTTGGGAGGTCAGTGCTCAGACATACAGTATAATTAGGTCTTTCAGACGGTGCCTCTGGTCCTAGTTCACATATGCTCCGTGGGCCTGAATATTCATTTTATTACAGGATGGGAAATAGTCATTAATCATGTGCTCTAAAGGGCATTTAGAAAATACTACCAGTTAGCATAGAGGTCAGGGAGAGGTTTGGATCACATGTGGATAAAAGTGTATAGTGGTCATTTTCAAGCAACAGAAGCCGACTTTTGAGTAAGAAGAATCTGACCAAATGATCTGCTACAGTAAATTTCGCTTACATTTTTTTCTCATAGACATTTGATTTGAAGTTTAAATGTTGGATGGAGGCTATAGGGCCGGGCAATATGGTGATAAAAATCAAATCATGACCTCATCCCCGTGACGATCTGCTTTTTTGTTTAATGCAGCTCTGTGGTCAAAAACCTAGGTTTCAAAATGATGTAAAAATAAGACTGTGGTCATAGCAATCAATTATTTCATTGTTAACTAACAGGAAGCTAAAACCCATGAATAGTACATGCAACCAAAATAACAATCCCTTATAGGCCAGTCTATATTTTTAAAAGATAATATTGCTGTAATTGTGTCTGTTTTTCTAAATATAAACATGTGTTCATTTAGCATGCTGTGTTCTCCTCAAATGTTGAACAAAGCGTCTAATCCCAGAGCTTTGTAGAGGCTGTCAGCAGTAAACCAGTCTGCCTCCTGTGTCCTGTACTCTCTCTCTCTCTCTCTCTGTCTGATATTAGCTCTTGAATGGGAAAAACAGTTCACCTGGCTCCCCTCCTATTGTCTTTAGCATGCTTTGTTCTCCCAAATACTGTTCCGATGTTTTAACAGTGTCAGTTAAGCACGGCACCAACAAAACTACTTTGATTTTGTAACCTCTTCCCACTATTGATCTGGGCCGCAAGATAAAAGAGTGCTCTCTCTGAAATCATGCATTTTTCATGGTGCTATCAATGGCAGCCGCTGCATTTGGCATCCTACTTAGCTTAAAGCTACGCTCACAAGCTCTGTCTGTTTTGGCTCTATTGATTGGGAGTGTTGTAGATCTCACACAGCAGTCCCCTGGTATCATTTGACTGTCTTTGATCAGGCTGATTGCAGTAAACAGCCACACTCACTCCACTGCGTTCTCCTAATTAGTGTGTTTTTGTACACATTAGCACTGAGCGCACATCAACTACTCCTCTTCAAACACTGCTCATAATTAAGAAAGTGTGCATGTTAAGTCCAAGCCAGGGCCCGGGAGAAGGCTGCTGAAC